>LPNX010330316.1:431021-456053 GCA_001517045.1 Pseudotsuga menziesii
ATGATATGGTTAAAAAAACATGCACACAATATATTATTGGTACATGCACGTGTCTTTACAAAACATTTACGTATTTGTCTTTTGTTCTAATCCTCTAACATTCCTTTTTCCTTTTGTAGATATGAATGGAAACATCGTCTCTCTACACATATATATGGTTATATATATGGTTACTTGTGGCTTGAAGGAACTCCTAACATGGAAACATTAAATTTGCGACACAGATCAAATCAATGTTGCAAAAAGCTTCGTCGATACATATGTTACAGCATGGACCCTAAGAGAAAATCATGACACGTATTCATATGCATCAATCCATTGAGGATGGCCCTTGCTTGATAGATACAAAAAATGTATTTTCATTTAACCCACTTTATGGCTATGAGCAACTCTTAAATGGAGTACAAATACATACAAAGTGCAATGAAAATTCATGTCTATGCAAAAAGGGGAATACACTTGAATGCATATGTAAATGCCCTTTGAAGGTACAACATGAATCATCACTATACATTTATTAAAAGGGTCAAAAAGAAAAATATCACCCAACTCGCAATGATCCTTTCCTGAACATCCATAATTTGAGCATCATTCAAACATGGGAAGCAAATGGGAATTGCCAACCAGTGCTCTCACATTATGTTGTCTTAAAAGACATAGCCATATATGCTACCAAGGCAAAGGGAAAATCAAATACCTAGCACTGTATGCTGGCTAAAATCACAGCTACATCATGTCCACATGACCTAGCCTCATATAGATGTCTTAAAAAACATAGCCATATATGCTGCCAAATTAGAGGGAAAATCAAATCCCTGCCACCATATGCAGTCTAGAATCACAGCTACATCATGTCCACATGACCCGACCTCATATGCATGTCATTGTTTGCAGTCAAAAACAATTGTTGACTGAGACATCAAAGGTCAAGAGACTTGCCATATGTTGCAACAATTACCCCTTATTCGATGCTGTGGTTCCTTCACCAAACTAAATTTTGGTCTCCAAATATTGCATTCTCTATCTCTTGACTCGATCACTTGCTAATCTAGATTTGATTTCATAGATGCCTAATTGCAACGGCCTCCCACTTTAATGGTCATATAAACAAGGACACACATTTAAACAAGGACACACGCAAGGTCATATTAACATTTAATAAATAAAATAATTATTCAATATTTGATAGCAAACTTCTATAAGATATCAATTACGACAACCTTTTCATCCCATATTTACATCAATTCTAATCTCAAAGAAACTCTAGATTTCAAAACTTGGTTTGAGAAACCAGTAATGAGCCTCCAGTGCCACTCATTATCTACACATGGTGCTTCAAGAGGGCATCCTTCCATATGAAAGAAATTGGCTGCTATAAAAAAAGAAGGAATCAATATAGGCCCAGAACCTAGAGACATTTTAATCAAGGCAACTATTGCTTCTATGCATACACGCAATTGTTGGTATGATACATGTAAACATTTTAGTCAAGGAAACTATTGCTTCTATGCATACAGGCAAATTTTGGTATGATACATGTCCTCTTACATTTAAAGACCAAACGTGAAAACATAAATTTGCGCCTATTGAGAATGGTGTCTAGAATTGCCAAAGGTGGAATCAAAACGTCTATGAATGTAAATACAATTACAATTTCCAATTTAGCATTGAAGACCAATCAAGCAAAATCAATGTAATTGTTACAAATGTTGCAAAACAACGTATTGGCATACCTACTGAGAAGTTGTTTGAATGTGGATATGAATGGAATGACAACCAGACCACATACATCTTTGCAAAGTTGTCCTTCAATACTTACTTGTTCAAACTAGTAGTACATGAAGGAACATTTTCCAAACAGATATATATCAAAAACTTTGTAATTGCATGTAGTAAAATGGATTGCATGACAAATCCAAAAGAAAACATGCCTCTCCAAGAAATGTTGCCTAAATAGGGAAGGTATATGTTATTTTTTTTCTTCCAAGCAAGAAGTTGTATTGTGGCCTACTTTGTACTGTTACATAATAAAATGTGGATATTATAAATTTAGTTTAATTTTCACAACCTACACATTGATATCCAACATTACACATTCATATCCAACATATCATAAAATTAAATTTTCATCTTCTTTAAATATTATTCATATAGGTGTCAAATTAGATGTTATCAAACAAATTATATTCACTATAAAATTAAATAAGATATATTTACAAATTGTTCACTAGTTTCCTTACAAGCAAATTCAAATGTTGCAATAGAAATCATGGTCAACGATTTTCATTCCGAAGAGCATGCATTCCTACGTCAAACAATACCAACATACACCACATTTGATGGAATCTCAAAACCACTACAAATGCCTGCTATATTTCAACAACTCCTTCCAACATGTATAGCAAATATATCATCTCCAGGGTGTGAGGTTCATAGGAATAATCAATACAACAGTCATCGAAATATAATATAAGCTACATAAATAAACAAGAGAAGAAGATAGAAATGGAAAATTGTCACAAACAAAAACGTTGTCTCAATTGCTACAATACCATCTACAGCTAGGGTCTAACAAAATGAACAACACAAGAGAAGACATTTTGAAAATAAACAAAAACCTCTAATGCATTTTCCAACGGGTACTCTTCAACATCATGGCCATCCGCATGCTACCAAGTATTTCCACAAACAAATTGATGCCTTGTCTATTATGCATTATGGAAATCATATCTTGGCATTCTTACTCATCCATACCTCAATGGACACATTTGCAATCAATGTCACAGAAAAACTAATGGTCATTGATTCTCCAAATGGAATAATATGGACCCCTGTGACCAACCCATTATACTATCCATACTTTCTCAAATTGAAGAAATGTTCATTGCTTGTGTTAGCCCAATTTTTCAAAACAAACATGCATGTGGTGGAAAATACAAGCACAATGGTCACACTATTAGTTTCCCCAACAAATTGTTCAAATTGCAAATTTCCTTTCACTCCACCTTTCAAATATTGATATCTTGTTTGTGAGGAGACATGGAGCGAAAGGTAAAACTTCATGTATTACGTGACTAAATCACATGCCGCCAATGCATTTCTCTATAAGATACAAAATATTATAGTGATGTCCAACTTGACCACAATTCAATTTCATCACTTTCATAAGCATGCACTAATGTCTCCTCTCAACTCCAATATATTTCTACAAACATTCAAATATGCTCAATCTAGATAATCAAAATGTTACCCAACTAGTGCAAGTAGCATTTTCTTTTTCCTTTAGAGTGCCTAATGTAGAACAAGATATGGAAAATATCAAAGAATTTGTTCATACTACATCTAATGCTTCAGCCACTACAATTGACTGGCCAAATATTGGCTCATCACCATCTAATTAGTACAACATAGAGGGTCTATTCGACATGGCATTCACAACTCTTTTACCAAATGAGGATGCACTACCTCGCCAACCACGTATCATGAACTTTCCACTTGATATCTATGCAATACACTTAATGAGATACCATGACAACAAATTTGGTAGTCATCCCTGCTTTAGATACTACTTGTACAACATATTTATGCACCACAGGAGTTGAGCAATAACTAATTTCTCTGTGAAGCGGAGCCAAGAGCATAACACACCAACCACAATTTAGTGGTTGCCTATATATCTACAAAAAAATTCTACAGACAACCTCTTGGAACATGTCATGCACTTCGTAGGACACCTACATGGGACCAAAGCATTCTGGACACTTTGCAAGAGTGAGATAAAAAATATGATCACACAATTGCAATGCCCTACATTGTTCTCCACTCTCAATGGAGCAAACACAAAATGGATAGACTCGATGCAGTTATTCAAGAGGATAACCAGAAGATAACCCTCCTGACCCAAGAGCTCGTCACCAGTGGCGTAATTATAGCATCATTGATAGGCCCAACATTGTTGTTGCATACATGCATAAAATGTTTTCACTCTTCCATGATGAGATGGTTAAAAAAACCATGCACACAACATATTATTGGTACATGCACACATTATACTACATGCACGTGTCTCTACAAAGCATTTACATATTTGTCTTTTGTTCTAAGCCTCTAACATTCCTTTTGTAGATATGAATGGAAACATTGTGGCTCTGCACATATATATGGTTACTTGTGGCTTGATGGAACTCCTAACGTAGAAACATTAAATTTGTGACACGGATCAAATCAATGTTGCAAAAATATTATTCGATACATATGTTACAGCATGGAATCCAAGAGAAAATCATGACACACATATTCATATGCATCAATCCATTGAGGATGACCCTTGATAGCTACATACAAAATATATATTTTCATCCAACCCACTTTATGACTATGAGCAACTCTTAAATGGAGTACAAATACATACAAAGTGCAATGAAAATTCATGTCTATGCAAAAAGCGGAATACACTTGAATGCATATGTAAATTCCCTTTGAAGGTACAACATGAATCACTCACCCAACACGCAATGATGCTTGCCTGGACATCCATAATTTGAGCATACTTCAAACATGGCAAGAAAATGGGGATTGCCAACTAGTGCTCTCACATTGTGTTGTCTTAAAAAACATAGCCATATATGTTGCCAAAGCAAAGGGAAAATCAAATATTTGCCACCATGTGCTGGCTAAAATCACAGCTACATTATGTCCACATGACCCAGGCTCATATGAATGTCTTAAAAAAGATATCCATATATGCTGCCAAAATAGAGGGAAAATCCAATACCTGCCACCATATGATGTCTAGAATCACAGCTACATCATGTCCACATGACCCGACCTTAGATGCATGTCATTGTTTGCAGTCGGAAGCAATTGTTGATTGAGACATCAATGGTCAAGAAACTTTCCATAAGTTACTAAAATTACCCCTTGTCCAATGCAATGGTTCCTTCACCAAGCTACATCATGTCCACATGACCCGGCCTCGTATGCATGTCTTAAAAAACATATCCATATATGCTACCAAAGTAGAGGGAAAATCAAATACCCGCCACCATATGATGTCCAAAATCACAGCTACACCATGTCCACATGACCCAGCCTCAGATGCATGTCATTGTTTGCAGTCAGAAGCAATTGTTGACTGAGACATCAATGGTCAAGAAACTTGCCTTATGTTGCTAAAATTACCCCTTGTCCAATGCAGTGGTTCCTTCACCAAGCTAAATTTTGGTCTCGAAATATTCCATCCCCTATCTGTTGACTCCGTCGCTTGTTAATCTATATTTGATTTCATTAATGCCTACTTGCAACGACCTCCCAATTTAGTGGTCATATAAACAGGGACAAAACTGAAAAGTGGAAGAAGACAACCATCCCTGCAATAGTCCATGTTTGGTCATGATTTACTTCAATTCCAACCAAAGATTTCATTTCCTTTCATCAATTATGTTGAAGTGAACTGCTACTATATAAGCCTTCTGTTCCTTTGCTAAAGAATAGGCCAACATGACAATTTGTCAAAATGGGAGAGCATACAAAATACCTACTGTACATGGTGTGTTTATCGCATCCCTACACCCACTCCCATTGAAATAACATTTGAAGATGAGGATACCAATTATAACAGATCCTGACATGGAGATGAATGAATGGCAAGTTTTTTCAAGATTAGTCCTTACATGCAATATCCACATTAATGAGCTTGGCACGCTTGGCCTCCATGATTTTGACACCAAAGATACATGGAATAATCCAGAAGTGTCAACAGATACATTGGAGATTACACCAAACTACATCTACTATAATTCAAGGAGTGCGGAAGTAATACAAGACAATACTCCCCTGCCTACTTCCACAAATACATTATCTCGCAATCAACAACTTACATTTGGTATAGTCCTACAACATTCACAAGTAAAAGCAACTAAAGATCCCTTGATAATAATCATCCAAAGAATTGTAGGCATTGATAAGTCCTACCTTATAAGCACCATTAAAAAGGAATTATCTTTTCAAGCAACCTCTAGTCAGCCCACTATTACCCCTCACCCCTACTAGAGTTGCAACATTTAACATACATGCAATCATTATATATGTAAGGTTATGAATTCCTAAGAAAAACGTGAATCCTTTACATGGATAGGCCCTATTAATGTTCCAATAATAGATGAAGCATATTCAATACATCCACAATGATGAGATGAGCTTCATAGGGCATAAATTGGTCGTGCAACTTTTTTATTCGCTTAGGTTCATGCAAATTGAGATTTGATTACATGTTTTCCAAAAATAAAACAATTACTCATTCGACAACTGATCAATAATTATTGTCAATGATTTGGGCCAAGTCCTACCTGTGATGGACAAACCTATATATGCAAGAGAAACTATAGAAACGTGTTTATGGACAGACTTTACCACCCTAATAATTTTGCAAACAGTCTTTCGTAAAAGGGGGAATCATGTCGCCCAAGTTCATTTCTAGCATCTATTGACAAACATCCACAATGCTACACCAACCTTGCAAGATTGGACCCTCCTCGAGTCTAGGACTAATAGATTCTTGTCAACATATAAGTGCTCAATATTTAACACAACGATCCATCTCTTTGCAATGAACAATATTGCAAGCAATCATAACAACTACATGCTCAAAGCATTGGCTATGCCTATTGCATGATGTGTCGCAGAAAACACCAATGGTTCAAATGCACAACAAGATGATGACCATCAACTAGAAAAAATAAATATTGATACACGTAAGTCAATGAGTCCAATCAAAGTTAGTAAATGGTGCAATCATACTGGTCATGTAAATTGCATACACACCTAGATAAATGGTGCACTCAGACTGGTCACATAAATTGTATACACACTTGGATTTATCCCTCCTATGTTACCGGGCTATGTTGTCACGACATTTAATAATTACATTAGTCTGCCATGAGAACAATCTCAACCAAAGCACAATACCAATCCGACTCATAAATCGAAGTAACAAGAAACAAATCCCCCTCGATATGGCTTGGGCACTAACTATCCATAAATCCCAAGGATTGACATTAACAAGGTCAATCACATTGGTAACACTAAGCATCAAGCTTAACCTTCACAACAATGTCACACGCTACAACATTAGAAGGCATGCAGGTTGCATCATCGTTCTCCTTCTAACACTATGCATAAATGAAAGACACTTCATATATCTCACTTCAAATAAAAAAAAGGCACGCCTACATTCTTTGTTTCTTTCACATTAAAAATTTTGAACCCCCAATCCATGCACTCCCCCTACCAAATGAAAATGCCAATGTTGATTGACATGATCACTATCTAACCCTTTATTATTTTACTCACCTATGTAAACTTTCTTATAGGACAAATTAATGCACAATTCATTTTATTTTCCGTCGATTACATGGGTATTGCTTATTAGCACTGGATTGACATGATCACTATCTAACCCTTTATTATTTTAATCACCTATGTAAACTTTCTTATAGAACAAATTAATGCACAATTCATTTTATTTTCCTTCGATTACATGGGTATTGCTTATTAGCACTTGCAACAAGGTTTTCTTTTCAATTTCATTGACTACCATGCCTACCATAGATTCACCAGATTTACTTTCAACACATAAAATTATATTAATTTACGTACACAAAACTCTCATTTTTCTACATATCAAAGTTATGTTCGGCATTTCATTTCCCAGCTTAGAAGGTATGCTAGTAATATATTTGTTACTCCTTGTTGAGTTTTTTTTATAAACTTCGAACATAAAATATTTCTTAATATTTTATAAAACTATAAAAATATTATTATAGATTTGAATATTTGTTTATAAACTTCGAATGGTTTTGATTATAAATTTCAAATATATATATTTAATATAAAAACTATTATTATATTTTTTGCATTTGACATACCTATCCTAGCCGTATCTAGATTAACAATTGGTAGATCTTGAATCATATTCAATGATTATTATTGAGAATTTATCAGATTGCTAAAACAAGCACCAACTTGTCATTTCTTGGAGTGTGAATATGCTATGAAACTTTTCAACATGGAAGGAGTCTTTATGGAATAGACGCACTTCAATCTACAATTTGCACTAGCCTTCCAAATTCCATCGCATGTTATCATACATGTTTGCGCATCATTTCTTCTCCGTTCAAGTACATTAGCTAAATTTCCTTTTATCCATACAACAAACATCACAAAGAGGGATTTCTTCTATTGGATAAGAAAAATATTGTGCTTGCTCCTTGTCCACGAATTTCCAGAATAGTGGCATGTCTTTCAGCTAATTTTTGGGTGTACGCCACTCTAGTTTTTACTTGGAAATTTCACCGCACTCCCAGCCTCAACTACTCCCCCTCCACCTACAGCTGGAACAATGGTTTGATGATAAAAATACTTGATGAAATAATCCTAAAAGAGACGAGCATTTTTCCAAGAGGAAACTGAACAATATCTAGTTGTGTAGCTATTTGTCCAAGCCCAACTCTTTTGTTTGACCAAGTAAACTTTCTTGCGTTTAATATCCACCAGATCCCAATCGAATATTAAGTCTTCCATCATCTTCCCAAATTGATCCATAACTATGGCTTCACCCATCCTTTCTTTCTAAGATAGAGTGACATTGAATTCTCTTGCAACAATTTGTCCAATTCATTTTCTTTTAAGACTATTGGAGATCTCAAGGCCACCTTTACCATCAAAGCTTACTCCATTCATGTGCATTTCGAACCCTCCCATTTCTGTGGCCCGGAAACACACCTGGAGCCTTAACCTCTGGCCCAAAGTCAACACATTTTGTGTCAAGTCATGCACAAATTCATACTCACTTTGGACAATTTGCAAAAAAGGAATTTTAGAGGTTTATTTGTTTACCCTCTATACAATCACCGGGAAGAAACCATGGAACACTTACTCAACAATTGTGACTTCAGCAATCGAATTTAGGACCAGCAAGTGCAAATCATGAGAACCACTGATAGATGCAGCGCCAGCATCCACAACCAAATCTTCGGATGTTGAAACATTGCTTTCAGGAATCCTATTCTCAACAAAGTTTGGCAATTACTCTCTAGCCTTGTGCTTTTCCACACATATGGAAGAAAGAAATCGAAGGATGAAAATTTGGGGCATAAACAAATTGAAGGAGGGAAGGATGGATCTGAATCACGTGATCAATACACGTATTTGTAAGGTCAATGAAGTCTATTGCTTGATGTATATATGTCAATACTACATATCTACTTTCAATTCTAGGAATGGATCTGCATCACATGATCAATACACAGATTTTTAAGGTCAATGAAGTCTATTGATGTATATATGACAATACTACATATCTACTTTCAATTCTAAGATTGAAATTCTAACTTGGAATGCATTTCTTTTTAACAATATTATTGTTCTTCAATTCTAAGATTGAAATTATAACTTGGAGTGCATTTCCTTTCAACAATATTATTGTTCTTTGTAGTATGCAATATATTTATGAAATGTTGGATCGTTTCTATATTAAATAATCACAATGACAAACAGCATAAAAAGATCTCAAGTCTATTGCTTGATGTCATAGAGTTTAGAAGTTAGCTGCAATTTACAACTTTATGGTCCTCTCCTAGAGCCAAAGGAGCAATGGATTTCTAAGATATAGAGACCTTAACAAAAACACAAAAATTGATTTCAGTGTTCATGTGGAAGGGATTACTTTGCATTCTTATTTGAGGGGGGCATGGATTCTAAAGTTCTAAATTGCAGCTAAAGCCAAAACTTTATGACAACAAGCAATACGAAATAGCTTCACCTCAAGGGTCTTCACAAACTTTCAAAACGAGAGGACACAGATGACTTGGCAGATATATAGATGTAAGAGAGACTAACATCTGAAAGTGGCCCTACTAGAAAATTTAGATGAAGGGAGCCCTTCTTGAATCCCTACTCAAGAGGGACAAATAAAGGTTAATGTGAGTAGAGGCAACTAGGGTTTATATGCAAATAAGAAGCACTCGTAGGGTACTACATATATACTTTCAATTCCAAGATTGAAATTCTAATTTCTAACATGAAGTGCATTTCTTTTTAACAATATTATTGTTCTTTGCAGTATGCAATATATTTATGAAATTTTGAATCATTTCTATATTCAATAATCACAATGACAAACCAAATAAAATAAATGTCAATGAAGTCTAGCTAAAGTGGTTAGGAGGAAATATTGTTACCCTCCCAATCCAAGATCAATTCTTGTAAATGATAAGTTATGTGAATCACATATACTCATCTAAAAAATGATTAGCCAACAATACGATCAAGACACACTGCACCCTTCCCTCCAAGATCAATTCTTGTAAATGATAAGTTGTGTGAATCACATATACTCATCTAAAAAAATTGATTAGCCAATAATAATAATAAAAATGATTAGCCAACAATATCATCAAGACACACTGCACCCTAGCATCGCATTCTTAGTGACCATAACGAATTTTTTGCTAAAGAATATATTGAACCAACTTCAAATATAATGTGTTCTGGGGAAAACATTGGACCTAGGGAACTTCAAGATAATGAAAAAAAAAATCAACAATCTGTAAAACTCGAAAAATATAAGCCAACAATATGATCAGGACACGTTGCACCCTAGCTTCACATCATGAGTGACCCTAATGAATTTTGCACCCTAGCTTCACATCATGAGTGACCCTAATGAATTTTGCGTAGACCAAAAATTTTGAAATGTTGGTACTGGATTTCCCCTCCGATAAGAAATAAATCAAAAAATAGAACTGATGAAATGTTCCAACTTCAAATATAATCAATGTTCCCCCAAGTTTCCAGGACGGGGGGGCACGGGAGCGGGGAAACGCACATTCGGGACGCGTGGAGACCACCCCCAAATTTAGGGATATTTGTGGGGGACGTGGGGACGTCTCTAAAATTATAAAAATAAAATAAAATATAAAAAATAATAATTCATTTGATGTATATTAATGATTGTGCAATGTAAATACTAAATATATTGATTTATTTTCTAAATAGTGCCAAGTAGGAATTGTAAAAAGTGAAAATAATGGGAAAACATTAAAAAAAATTCTCAAAGGCATGGTGGTGGGGGGAAACGTTTCACCTGGAGTCCCCAAGTCTCCGGGACGCAGGAAACGTGGAAACGCGTCCCCAACCCTGCAGGACGCGTCTCCGTGGAACACTGAATATAATGTGTTCTCGGGGAAAACATTGAAGAAAGAAAACTTGAAAATATCGAGAGAAAAAAAGTCAACAATATAAAAAACTCAGAAAATATAAGAAAATTAATAACTTGAGAAACTCAGAAAATATATAAATTCCATAATATCAATAGAAACCAAAGGTATTTGCAACACTCTCATGCATTTCTTGATTTACATTTCTTGATTTGATACAATACAAAATTATTAACCTTCGTCAATGAATTTCAAAATTTGATACATGGGTGTGCCATCAACGAGGTGAAGTCATAACAGGAGTAAAAATATTCAGCATTGGGATGATCTTGACTGGAATAAAGGGAAAATGAATGAATGATAGTACAGGGTCATATGTTATATTACCTTGTCTATCCGTTAAAGTAACTATAGAGCATTAATCCAAATAGGATAATCGTAATCTTATCCACAAGTTTTTGCCAATATGGTTGCTCATTTCAATCATGCTATTTTCACCTACGTTATACATACACATGCACATAAATTATACATACACATGCACATAAATTACATACAGACAATCCAACTTAAATGTACATTTAAGTGTTTAAAAGAACAAAAAAATGCATAAGATTATAGGATTATACCATGAGATTAGATAGGATTATAGGATCATAAGACATTAGATGGGATTCTTACTCCTCTTCCTTGGTGGGATTTCAAATTATTATTTCACTGAAATGTTCTTGCACTTTTTGCAAAATCCATGCAAAATCCAAGAAAAAGCAAGAACAAATATTATCGTACAAAATCTTTTTGCTACCTATCAGCGAATTAATCAAACCACCTTCAGCGAATTAATCAAACCACCTTCTTGAATACACTGGAGTACTGCATGAAAATTGATTTCTCTACCTAACATCTAAAATAGTCGATACATGCCCAGCTCAATTTCAGAATGCAAACAGGTCTACCCAGCTCAATGTCAGAATGCAAACATGTCTACGAAAATTGGACACAGAATACAACAAAAGAAAGTAACTTGAAATCATGCAGCCAGAAACTAAATTGATATATCAACTCCAATTGCCATGGAATAAAAGAAGACCATGGTGTCTTCAATTCATGGCATCAAGGAATTTAATTCATGACATCAAGGAATCCATTGTTTTAAATTTGGATTCCGAAGTTTACATTATCTCACTTGCATAATTGTCCAAAATCCTGAAAGGTACATCATGGTGCTACAAAGAGAAAATACACATTTCAAAATCATAATTAATCATTAATATGATAAATGATGTCATGGTGTTTGCATTAATCATGTCATTAATGCAAACACCCATTTCAAAATCATAATTAAAATCATTAATATGATAAATTATAAAATTGGAAGAAGAATCTGGAAATCTAAGTCAAATAAATTACACAAATTCTAGAAGCCAAAACTTCAGCAAAACGTAACTAGAGATGTCAAAAGGCCTTACATGTGTTACTGAAGCTAAGCACACCGAGAGTAAAAACAAAGGTCACGTATACTTTTCAAGATACTATCATTCCACCATAGAAAAATTCAAAACCCATGATCAAACTGTAAATTCTTATTCCTTCTAAATGCTTGTACCGGTATTCAAGAGATACAAAACATGTACAGTAAACGTTGATGAATGTGAATTCAAATAAGCTCACTGTATGCTGCTATATCCAGAGAGGTAGAAAGAAAACATTGTTAAAAGTCAAGGTGGAGAGCAAACAATCTAATGTCTGTGGGAGGACTGACCACCATGAAGGTAGCAAGCAGGAGCCGAGACATCAACTCTGGACACTCTTGCAATCAACTCTCTATCATCTCTCAACCTCAAGAAATATCATTTACACCAAAGTTAAAAAACCTCATAATGAAATGAACAAATGAAATGCTTCTATTTACATTAGATTGCGCCTCATTTACTGCAGATAATTTGCACTCAGTTGAAATCTATTTGGCACTACCATCAATTTCTTTCATTCAGTACACCCATTCAACCACTTGAGCTTCGTAGAAATCTTTACACTACTTTAAGCACACAATGAGGTCAACTCAGAAGTTGACAAAAAGAAAGTTGGTCTCAGCCCAATTAGCAAGTATTCACATCAAATCTCAGTGAATCTCCAATAATGTAACCAAGGTGCAAACACCTACTCCCAGGGGTGCAAACACCAAGTAAGAGGTGTGTGCACTTGCACTAGGTGCAGATGTGCACTATCTCCTGTCATAGGACAAAGCCTGTGTCTGCCAGACGGGAATTATATAGCTCCCCTCTGCACCATATCCTGGATGTAGTGGTACATGATTTCTATATGCTTTGATTTGTCGTGAAACACCAGGTTTTCTGACATCTTGATGCCACTCTGGTTATCGCAGTAGATATCAATCACATCCATCTATGTATCAAACAATCATGTCTACAACTTGGGAAGCCACACTGCTTGACTACAAGCTAAACATGATGCAATATATTCAGCCTCTGGCATACTGAGAGCGACATTGGTCCGTTGTTTGCTAAGCCATTAGATCACACCTGATCCCAGACTGAAACAACCTCCTGAAGTGCTCTTTATATCTTCCATACTGTTTGCCCAATCTGAATCTATATAACTATGTAATATGATCTCGGCTGCATATCTGACGCCTCAATCCAATGTACCATTCAATTACCTTATCACATGTTGTTTTGCAACCAAGTGAACATGTTGAGGCTCCACCATATACTGACTCAAGGTGTTCACAGCAAAACATATATTTGGTCTTGTGTTTGTAAGATACATCAATGAACCAATAACCTGTCTGTATAGAATAACATCTACTATTTCAGAGAAATCATCATTCAAGAGCTTCAAGTTTGTCACCATCGAAGTATTCATTGCTTTGAGCTCCATCATCCCAGATATCTTTAGAATCTCAACAACATATTTTCCTTCATTTAGGAAAACCTCATTTGGAAACTACCATACTTCGAAACCTAAAAAGTAATGCATCATACCAAGGTCTTTCATCTCAAATTCTGCAGCAAGTTTCTTCTTACATTCACTGATGAGCTTCTCTTCTCTTGTCAAAAATAGATCATCCACATATAGCAATAATATCATAAGCCCATCATCTACAACCTTATAGTAAAGGTTAAAAGTTGGAATCTGCTTTACTTTTGGTAAGGCCCAAACTCATCACCTCATTTGGGAACTACCATACTTCGAAACCTAAAAAGTAATGCATCATACCAAGGTCTTTCATCTCAAATTCTGCAGCAAGTTTCTTCTTACATTCACTGATGAGCTTCTCTTCTCTTGTCAAAAATAGATCATCCACATATAGCAATAATATCATAAGCCCATCATCTACAACCTTATAGTAAAGGTTAAAAGTTGGAATCTGCTTTACTTTTGGTAAGGCCCAAACTCATCACCTCATTTGGGAACTACCATACTTCGAAACCTAAAAAGTAATGCATCATACCAAGGTCTTTCATCTCAAATTCTGCAGCAAGTTTCTTCTTACATTCACTGATGAGCTTCTCTTCTCTTGTCAAAAATAGATCATCCACATATAGCAATAATATCATAAGCCCATCATCTACAACCTTATAGTAAAGGTTGGAATCTGCTTTACTTTTGTTAAGGCCCAAACTCATCAAGAAGCTATCAATCCTTCCATACCACACATTGGGTGCTTGCTTCAACCCATACAATATTTTCTTCAATCTGTGCATACATGAGACTTTCTATCATGTGTTTCAAAACCTTATGGTTGTTCAATGTACACTTCCTCTTCTATCACACCATTCACGAAGAAGTAAATCCAAGTAAAATTGACTTCCTTGACTTCCTCTTCTATCACACCATTCACGAAGAAGTAAATCCAAGTAAAATTGACTTCCTTGACTTCCTCTTCTATCACACCATTCACTTCCTTGTATTTTTGTCGTCTTTTCAAATACCTCATCTTTGCTCTTCAAGAAGTAAATCCAAGTGTTGCAGGAATAGTCATCAATAAAGAAAACATAGTAGACATACCTACTTAAAGAAGTAGCTAACATCGAACCACATACATTCTGAGTGAACAATGTCCAATATCCCTTTCGCTTTACTGTCGCTACTTAGAAATGGGTTCTTGGTATGCTTTCCTTGTGCACATCCATTGCAAACTCCTTCATGATCAATTTGGATCTCTGGTAAACCTGTTACTACTTTGCTCACAATTGGTAATGCTTTTTAATTTACATGAGCAAGTCTCCTGTGCCACAACTCACATGGGTTTATGGTGCGATCTATTAGAGTTGAGTCTAAATGTTCCTTTAATTTGTAGAGTCCTCTTTCTTCAATGCCAATCACAACTGCATCATCTATTGTCTTTGCTTTTGGCCACATGAGAACTTCTCCATCTACAAAAGCAACTCTAAAACTTTCTTATCTAAGGCCGAGATAGAAAGGAGATTCTTCTCCAAACCTAGGATATATAGTACATTTTTCATCTTCATGGACTTTCCGGGATACAACTAGAGGCTTCTCTCATTCCTTTGATGGGATACTGATAATCATCTCCAAGCTTCACTTTGTGTGGTAAGTCTTTCTAAATAAGGCATGAGAGGGAATCTTTATAACCTATCATACATTTGGAGGCACCATTGGCTATGAGCCAAGTGTCACTTCCATGTGAGATTGAACATGTGAGAGCTGAAATTTGGACATATTCTTCACTGGAGTCTTCATCTTCATTGGCCTTCTCTTCTACTGGGTCATCATCTTCAACTGAATGGCACGAAATCACTTGTTTCTCTTCTTGAAATGATCTTCTTTAACGAGACAAATTCTTGCAATATGTCTCAGCTTGTGACAGGTGAAACATTCAAAGGATGAGAAATCCCTTTTCGTCTTTGTGTTCCTTTGAAATCTTTGATGTCTTTTGGGAGATTGATTCCAATCATTTCTCTTGTTCTTTCCTTTCTCTGCATGATCTGCCAAAGGTTGATCTTCGTTGTCAATTAATTTCTCCTCTCTGTTTGCTATCCTTCCTTCTTCTTGAACGCATTCTTCCCATAGTCTACTGAACTTCATCAACTTTATTCTAGAACATATCCCTCTAATGAAGGATTCCCACTCCCTTGAAAGACCAACCATTCAAGGTGGTCATCACAATTTCTACTTCTTCCACTATGTCCCCAACAGCTTCCAACTGTTCTTTGTCTCTTCCTTTTGTATCTTTAATCCCTTGAGTTTATTTCTCAAGGTCATTCTTCTGTTGATCTTTTCTTCAAATAAATTGGACAGTGCATCGAACATTTCTTTTGGAGTCTTCTTTGAAGATACTTGAGAGATAAAATGATCCTTGATGGAATCAACTATGATCCTCTTGGCCTTGACCATATCCTACATGTGCTTTGATTTTGGTTCATCTCCTTGTGGTTCTTGGACTTCCTCTTTGATGTAGCCTTCTAGGTCATGTTCTTCAAGGATGAGCATGACTTTATACTTCCATGCTCTGAAATTCAAGCTTAAATCTTACACGAGAGAGGAACAAGAAAATATAAATCTTACACTTACACTGGCCATTCACTATTAACTACTGAACCCTGTGACCTGTGAAGAGCCAACCCAAAGAGTCATTTTCCTTCTTATAAAGCTTGCTAGAACCTTTTATTGTCAATATATCTCTAACTTTGTAAGTAACTTGGTAGGCATGTGTTGTGCTCACTTCAAGATTGAGTATTTGTTGGGGAGTGATGTTTGTTGATGAAATTGTCATTGATGCCACCAAGTCCCACCTGTAGTGCCTTGACCCCTTACAGAGTGGGTTTGTGCCTTGAAGCACCTTGTACCCAGTTGACAAGGTCCTTGTACCCACAAGGCTGGATCTTGAAGCCACCACTTTGCTGACGATGTTGAAGACCCCGTTGATGATGTTAAAGACCCTAAAGATGGTCCTGAAGCCTTGGTAGACGATGGAGAAGCCCTAAATGGTTTGGAGAGGCATTAATGACCCATTTTGTGGTCATTCATGCTATGATGATGTCATGGTACCCCAAAAAAAGACCTAGCATCCCCACAAAAGAGATCTTGATCCTTGGAGGTCCTCTTGTGTGGTTCAAGTGGCTGAAGAAGCCTATGAAGCCCCTTGCTTGATGAAGAAGTCCTAAAGATGTCCTTGGACCCACAATGGGTGTTTTGATGACCCTGCAACCCTTGTTTGGGTCATGGAGCTCTTGTGTGATGATGATGACCTTGTATGGTCCTTGACAGGCTACAAAACCCATGAACATGTCCTAGGTATGATGTTGAAGCCCTTTGAACCTTGAAGAAGTTTGTGGCACTTATGATGATCATCTATCCCACAAGTGTGTGGTAGTTAAGTTCTTGAACAATGATGTGGTTGACCTATTAATGAAGACTTGGTGAAGAACACCTGATGAAGACCTTGATGCCCTTGCAAAGGTCATGAAGACCATTGCTTGTATGATGGCATGATGAAGGCACCCACACACTTACTTACATTTGATGAGGTAGTTGGAATGCTTTTGGTCTTAGAACCCATACACGTGATTATGGGATCCTTGATGACGATGTGGTGGACACACACACATGGCACACATACATTGATTTTAAGGTCAAATGTACATTGCACACCCTTGACTAAGGGTCCTTGGTCCCTCTTATGGTAAGAAGGCTATTGGGGTGTTGATGGCTTTAAGACATACCCTAATCTTGTGATGACCATCTAAAATGGTAAGAATATGTAACACAATTCAAATTAAAATATAAATAAATTAAATTTAAATTAAATAACAAATAAAATAACAAGCCCTAGAAGTCGGCTCAGTCAATCAAGATTTAATAAATAAAAATATATAAAAGCATATACAAGTTGGCTCTAGAATTTATGGTGGAAAAACCAATATAAATAACCCATCAAAATTCATTTTGAAATGTGAAGAATTTTTGGGAGCTCTAAAGAAATTTCGGTGGTCTTACTGAGGCAAATTTCGGAGGTCAGACTGCTGCAATTTCGGAGTTTGACTGAGGCAGCATGCACTGAGATTCGGATGGCAGACTGAGGAAATTCGCAGGTGCAGACAGAGAGGAATTTCGGACAGCCTACTGAGGCTGACTGACTGTGGAAATTTTGGGTAACAGCAGAGGTCAATTGCAGACCTGAATTTACGGAGAGAGGAAGATTTTTGGGGTCTGATTTTGGTTTGTTTTTGCAGCAACAGATCCGAGGTGTTGGAGGCCTGTCCACACCATACTGTCCAATTTTTAAAGCCTTCACACAGGTCTGGTTTTTTTTGTGAATTTTTTACCTTCAACCATCCAACAGTCCCAATTTTATTGCAGTGGCTACCATGTGACTTACCAGAACTTGTTTGTGATCTTAACTCCACATTGATGACTAGTTTTTGGGTGTTTAACTACTATGCAAATTTCGGTGGAAGTGAGTGACTTCATTGGAGGTTAAACAGTCCCAATCTGAAGGTATCTACAAACATTCTAGCAGCAGCATTGACAGACATTCTATCTCAGCATTCACTCGGCTTTGACAGGCATCCAAGTTTGTTTTGGGT
The DNA here is from genome assembly GCA_001517045.1 of Pseudotsuga menziesii. Classification (NCBI taxonomy): domain Eukaryota; kingdom Viridiplantae; phylum Streptophyta; class Pinopsida; order Pinales; family Pinaceae; genus Pseudotsuga; species Pseudotsuga menziesii. The sequence continues at coordinate 449,812 of LPNX010330316.1, forward strand.
CCACACTTTCATGCTTGAACTGTCCCAAATTTCTTATGCCTGACAAGTGTTTGAGGATGAGGTTTTCTCGCTGCTAAGGAAGAGAGTCTACACAACCTACATCCGAATGTTTTCCACATAGAAAGTCTTTGGGGTTTTATCAACATACAATCCAAGTTTGTTGGGTAATCTTTACCATCACACATGCTTTCACAAGACATCACAGATCTGGCTTTTGTGTTCAACTAAGTCTTCTACAGTCTGAGTTGGGTAGCTTCAAAGTATGTTGGGTAATGAATACTGCTTCTATGTCCTCTTCCCACATACACAGCTCTGAGTTTAAGGTCATCCACAGCAGTTTGATGCCCAGTCCAAGGTTTGACAAAGTGATTCTACAGAAACACACACAGTCCAGGTATAAGATCTCTACATTAAACAAGGTATGTATGCATGCTATATTTGAATGAGATATACTCAACAATAATAATGTATGAGTGAACAATAAATACAGTGATATACAGTGAGGTACATCCATTATCATGTTGATGATGCATATATGATACATGTTGGATGAGACACTAAGATGATGATGACTGTGGTATGGTAAAAATATATGATGACTGTGATACCTTGTGATGATAATCCATGCATATGAAGATGGTATTTTGAATGCAATGTGTGAACAAAAGTATACAATGGTGTATAAACAGTATACAGGAGTAATGCATACAGTGGTAGATACAGTGATAATACAGTAATACATGATGATGCAAACCCTATGATGAAGATGCATGCTACTACCTTGATGTTGATTGCTTGATGACACTACAGTACGAGGATGATATGATGTTATAAGGCATACCCTATGATGGTGGTATAGACCTTATTGGTGATCTTGTTACCTTGATGACATGATCAGACAAACTTTGATGATAATAATAATGATCTCATCCACGACATGACCAGTGACAAAGTTGATGGCAGCAGCAGTGTTGATGAGCAGACTTGACCAGCAGTGTTGATGAACAGAGGTTGATGAGCAGCAGTGGTAGTAATGCCCTTGGAGTCTGCTGCAGCATAAACAAGTCTACAGTACTGACAAGCACAGTTTTGAGTAAGGTATGATGATGTACTCTTCTTGCAAACCCATTTAGATTGAAGTCATCTACAGAAGATGTAATACTCAGCCAAGTGAACCATGAATACTGAGGTAAGTCCTATGGTGATGATGATATGTTGATATCATGATGATGATGCACTGTATGATGATAAAGTTGCATACCTTGAAGTGATGTTGAAAGTCTGCTATAGTATGCATAGTTGGAGTCTGATTAAGATGATATAGGCCCTATGGTGATGTACACTTATTTGATGCTTATCTATTGATGATGATGAGCTTGATGCTTGAACAACATACGAGCAAACTAGATGATGGGCAGACCCTTGTGCTTGACATGAACCTTGAGCAGTACAGCTAATGATCAGTGATAGCAGCTGTTTGATGAGCTTGACAATGATTGCTATAATGTGACAGTGAAGAAGAAGATGAGAGTGATGAGCAGAACATGATGAGCAGCAGCAAAACAGATTGAAGAAACAAATGATGTTGATTTGATAGTGAGCTTTAATTGTAAAAGCAAGCTTGTCTTGCATTTTGAGGTTAGGATACCTCAAACCCTTCTTAGCAGGGTCTAAGAAAACCAAGCAGGGCCCTGAATGAAGAGTAGGTGCTCTTTGTATCAGTAGGTGCTGATTTTACCTTACGGTTGTAGCCGGACCAAAACTAATACAAAAAGATTACAAAATTATATGGTGTTGTGTTCTTTTGTGTTATGGTTCTTGATGATTCAAATGCTTATGATATGTGAATGATGAAGTGAAAGATGTTTATGAAATGATTATGAGATTGATAGAATAATGGAATGATGAATTGGTAGTTAATTGTGACAAGTTAAGAAAAGTTGTAGAATTGGCTTTACACTGATTCACCCCCCTCTCAGTGTCTAACAATGTTCTCCTCCACCAAAAAAACAAGGTGAAGAAACAAAGAGCATTGAGCAAAGAACTCCAGAGGAAACCCGTATGACAGAGCTAGGGCTCCCAAATAACAAAGCGTGGCCAAATTCTTTCTACAGGATTACTCTGAATGAAAGAGCTAGAAAGGGAAAGTAGTAGTACAATTCACCAGGAGGGAGTACCAACAAATTTAAAATTGATGTACTAATGTCCAGGTCCAAGTGTCACTTGATAAAATGATATGAAACCAAAATGATCGACACCATACTCCATGACAAATCAACACCATTATGGTTTCACTTTACGAAACGGAAAGTCTACGTATCAAAACACATACAACGTTAATCCATGGATGGGTTCTATGTTCGTATCCAAACAAATAATTGAGTTGCTTCGAATAAATGAAATAAGCAAGACCGGCTGCCAATCTTCATGTTAATTCTTTAGTTGCGAAGGCTCCCAATCTTCATGCTAATTCTCTAGTTTCAACATAAATTCTCTCCTTGCTCTTGATGAAATTCAAAGACATTATCCTCAAGTCACGATTTCCACGCTCTTGTAATGGTTCTTCATTCACTCTTAACGAAATTCAAAGACAATATCCTCTACAACAATTTTTATTGCTCGAGTCACGAGTTCTACACCCTTATAATAATTCTTCGTTCATGTTCCATGAGCATTCACTTGCTCTATGCCCTTGTACACCACACTTGAAGCATGTGCCCATAAATTTTACTTTGCTTTTTCTATATCCACATCCTCTATCAATTTACATTGTAACCTCCTCCAAAACTTAGATTTTTATATCTTGCACTATCCCTTTTTTTCTTCCATTGTGTTTCCGTCCTGTTGAAAATTGCTTTCCAAGCTTGTGATTTTACTTCTTGTGCCTTCTTTCCTTTTGAACAATTTACCTACAACCCTAAAGCCAAGTGATAAGCCTTCAACATAGATGCAACATCCATCAAACTTATTCCATCTTGTATGTTAAATATCAATCCATTAACATAGTTTGCAATGGATTCAACACTCTAAACATTTTCCCCTAATCTACATAATTCTTAAGTACTCAATGTTCTTCTCTCTTATGTTAAGAAATTGTCTCGACATTTTCAATACAAAACCAACATGCAAGAGTATACATTTTAGTTTGGACACCATGCCATCCCATCTTTCTGTTGGAGTTTGTGCAACTTCAGAAGCAATTCCTATTGTTCTTGTGTTTTACATCCTACGGGAGATGAACTTATTGTAATCAATCATACAAACCCTAGAAAGAACAATGTAAACCTTGGGATGAAAATCCAGCAATAAATAAAGAAATAAAATAAAATTATAAAAAGTTTTATTAATGCTCCCCCAAGAGAGAAGTTGCCCCAGTAATTTTCCTAGTGGAAAATCAGGAGGCACCCCTCCTCATTATTCTACACAGCAGCACACAACAACACAAGTGAAGTGCGCAATTTTCTGGGAGAGAGAAAAGTTTGCATACACTACAAAAGGAGACTGTTTTTCAGGGTTTCTATTTTAGGAAAGCATTTCCATATTTTTCTTTTCTTTCTTTATTGTACTGTAGTCTCATAATTATTATCTCTAGACAAAGGTTGTTGGGCTTTCTTCCATTTGGGTTTCCCAGGTGAAGAATACTCGTGTTATTGTTTTGTGCTTTCTCTATCCTCTAGTGATCCTATTGATAAATGCAATTAAGATATACTGTTATAATCTTAAGAAAATCTAACATGGTATTAGAGCAGTACTAGATTCTCAGAACTCTGTCGAAAACTTGTCGAAACTAGGGTTTCATCTTTCAAGGTATTCACTCGACCTTTTGGTAGAAAAGAGCCTTGGGAATTTCGCTCTAAGGAGGCCACATCTTTTGGCGAAGACAGAATTCAATTCTGATAATTTTCAATTTTGACCTAATTCTGCAACTGCAACAGAAATTAGGGTTTCAGTTTTTTTACCTACTCCCTCTATAGTTTTGGCTCGACTCTACCTTTTCTCAACTCGCCTCTCTAGGACACATTTATATGTGGAGTCAGTTTTTCAAAACTCCAACCTTAAGTTTTGACCTAGTCTTTGCTAGGGTTTCAAATCCAGATCTACAGTCAAGATGATCAGCATGAAGGTTGATCATCGTCTGGAAGGAACTTGCAACTTCATCCCCTAGAGCCTTGGGAATTTCGCTCTAAGGAGGCCACATCTTTTGGTGAAAACAAATTCAATTCTGATAATTTTCAATTTTGACCCAATTCTACAACTGCAACAGAAATTAGGGTTTCAGTTTTTTTACCTACTCCCTCTATAGTTTTGGCTCGACTCTACCTTTTCTCAACTCGCCTCTCTAGGACACATTTATATGTGGAGTCAGTTTTTCAAAACTCCAACCTTAAGTTTTGACCTAGTCTTTGCTAGGGTTTCAAATCCAGATCTACAGTTAAGATGATCAGCATGAAGGTTGAAGATTGTCTGGAAGGAGCTTGCAACTTCATCCCCTAGAAGTCTAGGGTTCTTCTCTTACTAGAAGAAAATGACCTATTACAGTGTGTAAATGAAAAGGTCTCAAAACCAGAAGCCGAAGGAGACAAACCTCGCTGGAGAAAGGATGATGCCAAAGCAAGAAGGATTTTGGACACAGTTAGAGACCACTTGGTTCCTCAGAGCTCGAAAAAGACAACAGTGACGAAGATGTTCAAAACCCTAATGAAGCTATTTAAACACACTAAGGAACCAACTGTCGAACATGAAGATGACGAAGTCCAAGAATATTGCCTCATATTTCATGAGGATCACCGAGCTCCGAGACAAGCTAAAGTCCAGTGGAGACAATCTCGAAGAAAAGGATCTCGCTATGACCACCTTAAATGTTCTCCCACCATCTTGGGAGTCTTTTATCCAAACTATAAGTGGTCGGACCAAGTTTCCCAAATTTGATAAGCTATGGGCAAAATGCACTCAGGAAGAAACAAGAATCACAGCACGCCGAAGACTTTATGGCGCTCAACCTGAGAAGAATCAAGCTTTCATATCTCATGCCAAGAAAGGCAATGAAAGGGGGTAAGTCCTTCAATCACAAGCATCAAGATAAGAGATCAAGTCCTCACCCGGATCAGAAGAAACAAGAGAAGAAAGACTTATCTCAAATACAATGCTACAGGTGCAAGAAATACAGTCATTGTGCCAGTAGTTGTCGAAGTTCAATCAAAAGGAAGCATGAAGCTTCAGCTGCTGATGTAGAAGAAGACCCTCATCACAAGGAGCCAAGGAAGGATGATCATTTGAAGTTCTTCTTCTAAGAAATGATATGAAGATCCAAACTATGTTGATCGTCAAGCAAGCATATGAAGATCAATGGACTCTAATAATGGGATCCCACCCACAAAACTACAAAAGATAAGTATTTGATTTTACATGCTCTAGTAGATTAGATTTGGTTGTTACACAAATCTACATTTCTAAATCCAGGTAGTTAAATAGCCTATCATGTTGCACAACCCATCTAGTATGACAACTCCTTTATAACATACTGGAGTAGCACACACTCTTAATGGTATGCCATAATGGAGACCATAGGCACATGTGTTGTGTTGAAGAATTGACTAGAAGGTTGCCTAAACTATTTTGTTGATACATTGATTTTGAAATATTGCTAACCATCTCACGGGATTCGACTTGTAAGGAATGCCATGATCTACAAGGACAAGTGATCCCATTGATATACAGATGGAATGGAAGCATAAAGCATCTAGAAGCATGTATTATGACTCTCAGACCCAAAATGATCTCATGCAGAGATTTGGTGATCAAAAGCGAAAAGCTTCTACAAATGTCGGTCTATATGTTGTTTCAACAAGATTTACTCAACCGACTTCTGAGAGACAGAGGGAGTTCTCCCTCAAAGACAAGGATTCTAGTATATTACATATGATAAATACCTAACGACACTGATATCGTGACTCGAACAAGACAATTGAAGGATCCTTGATGAACGTGTGTTGAAATCAGCATCAGTAGGCATTCTCCAAGATCTGAGGTCATAAGTGACCACCCTGAAGCTAGCCAGGGAGACTTGGAGATTAACCAGTTCTGTGAGTCATGGCAAAAGTCAAGGTGAACATACAAGCCTTGTGAGCCAAGACAAAAGTCCAAACGAAAGTGATAATGCCTTCGTAAGTCTTGTGAGGTCATGGCAAAAGTCAAGGCGAATGAACAAGCCTTGTGAGCCATACCAAAAGTCAAGTCGGTAA
>LPNX010330316.1:457090-605054 GCA_001517045.1 Pseudotsuga menziesii
GTGGTCATCACCAGGATGGATAACTACTTTCCAGTCTACATTCACGTTTCCAAGTTAGAATCTTCAGGCAAGAAGGGAACATTTGTGGGATATCGCAAGTTTTCAAAGGCTTACAAAATATACATCTTAGGCTCGAGGCAAATCGAAGTCATTCGAGATGTAACCTTTGAAGAAGAAATGGCTGTCTGAAAAGGAAGAGGATCAAATATGGATATCGATGACGATGAAGAGATGAGATCATCTCCCCCTCCAAACATTAAGAGGGAGTCTGAAGAAATGAATAAACCATCAAGTCCCATTGATCTAGCTTGTTAGTGATTGAGCAAAATATGAAGAAACTTGAACTTTAAAACTTTAATCCATAATAACAGTGCATATAAATCTCATCAATAATCCAAAGACATAAATCAAACCATAAAACACAAGATATACCTTGCAAAAACCCTATAATGATTCAAAGGATAAAAAACCCAGCAAATGATCTTAGAGTATGATAGATTAGTAGCAGAGAATGATTATAACACAATAGCAGATTGCTTTCACCGAGAGCACCGAAGAGAGGAGATCAAATGGAACACTATATCTGACTTGCCTTGTGCATAGCACTTTCATAACAAGTCAAATTAGGTTTTACAACAAAAATAGAATGATTGCATGTAGCAGCAACTTGTTAACACTTAGAACACTGATCCATCTTTAATCATGCACCCCATACTGATCTGGTGTCAAGCTGGCACTCCATAATTATCTTCCACATGAAGATATGCGCCTTCCATTAATTAACTAACTCTAACTGAATAGTTAACTGAGTTGAACTAAATGTAACTGAACAAAACTAGTGCATCTCCATAAATGTTTATTTCCAATAACCATTTGCATAAATTAAGGAGTTGAACCCTTAATTAACTAAACTTGTTTACCATAACTGCAATTCAAATTCTCTCTCTATCGGTGTGCGTAAATTAAATATCTCTGCATGGTCCATGTGTGGTTTCATTAATTAATCATATCATATTCATAAGATCGTTTCCGAACCTATGATCATATGTATTGCCCCAGGTCATATAGTCATATACTAAAATAAATCACTCTAGGGGTAGCTAATCCCTAACGGAGACTTGTAGCACCTGTTGACCGTGACAAGCCATACATCACATAGTATATCTACTTTCAATAGTAAAGCACACCACCTCACAACATGAGGATATTCGTAGCACTACACAAGCCTATTGTCCACCTCAATCACATGAGGATATTCGTAGGGCTACACAAGCCTACTTTCCACCTTAATCACATGAGGATATTCGCAAGGCTACACAAGCCTACTGTCCACCTCAAACCACATGAGGATATTCGTAGAGCTAAAACAAGCCTATTGTCCACCTCAATCATATGAGGATATTTGTGTAACACCCCGGTTTTGACCCCATTGCATTTAATGTACATGATGTATATATTGTAATGATCATGGTGCGGAGCTAAAGGCCAAGGCCCCACCATTGATTGGTTATGCTATGTTTCGGATTTAAATTGTCACCGATGGTATATCGGGGCATGCGGCATACATATTGAGTTTTGTCATCATGTAAATATGCAGCTTTAATTAAATAGCCCGACTAGCTACGTTCACGGCAACTAAATTGAGAAGGGGCATGATTTTCACAAGGATAAGGGCAGGGGAATTGTCAAACCTTGAGCAATGAGGGAAAAAGCCATGTGTCATCTTCCCTTGTCTTATCCAACCACCACCATTAAGAACTACTGCTGTTAGTTGGGGCAGTTATGACTGGGAGTGGAGTGTGGCAGGACTGTCAGTCCTTGCCCACACGCACACTCCACCAGCATGGTTGACCTCACGATGGCAAGCAAAAACCACCGTCATCACTCCTGCAGACACTACTCTCTCCACAACAGTGCTGAGACATTCACGCACTTCCAGTTGTCTGTTCACCCTCACGCAGGAGCGGAATTCTTGTTCTCTCTCACGCACAGGACTTTCCTGGTTTTACCCACGTCGTTTTTCCTCTATGGATTTGCGGATGGTGTGGTTGTATCCTTTCCTCACAGGCTGAGTTGTGGGTTCTACGTTGTTGTTACTCACGCAGCAAGCTGGGAGCTGTTCGGCCACTATCACCCACGATTTTTCCTGTGGAGAGCTATTTTTACGCTCAGGGACTGTGTGTAAGTTTTCCTTATTGATTTGTGGCCCATGCATATGTTTTCCTCCATGTTTTGGGGTCTGGTGCAAGTTTCTCTCATGCATAGGATGGTATACTGTAATTTCTTCCCCAATGTGGTCTATATAAGTTTTCTCGGCGGCTTCGTTTGTGCAGAACGGGCTGTTATTCCCCACATTTGTTAGTTGTGTATGCTGTTACGTTTTGGGGCTGTCGCAAATTGTTTGGAGTCGTTTTCCTCCGTTAAGTTGTAATTGCTGATTGATTGCATGTGTGCAATGGTTGGTCTTCGAACTGTGTTGGGAGCAGGGACGGGGGCTTGGTTTGCTTGATAAACCTGGTGTGTTTGGAAACAACACAGACAGAGCTAGAGGGCTGGCTTTCTTCTCCACAACCCTTGAATAGCACTGAAAGGGAATGCAGGGCCTAAGGGACTGTGTAGCAGAGAAGGGACCGATTCCTTGTGTTGGGTGTGTGTGGGTGTCTTAGAAGCTAGGCTAGTTCTGGTGTAGGTGTTCTTGGCTCTGTAATGAGCACACCAACTTAGCATTTAGCCTTTCCTAACTCCTTGATAGCTTGATAAACCTGACCATGTTGGCTTGGCTGTCTTGTTGATGGCCTGAGAAACCCAACAGTGTTGGCTTGGCTGTGTTTTGTGTATCCTTGGCTATGTGTAAGCCTGCTTGTTCCCTTATTCCTTGGAGAATCATGCCCAGCTAGAGGGTGGCAACGTTGCTAAGAGATTAAGGAGCACGCTGGCCTATAGTTGGGTGGAACGTTGCAGCGACGTAGCTAGTTGCAGAATGAGTTCTTCATAAGATAAGTAATCTTGCATATTTTACTTCTGTAACCATATTTTCTATTAATGAATGTGATGAACATGTTGAATGAATGCTTGTATGAATGTATGTTGCTTCTGTTGTGCATGATAAATGTTCATGTGTGCATGTTCTAGTTCAAAGCATTTGTTTCAGCATTTCAACTTTTCAGGAATTTTATGAATTCACATGCTCATGGGGGTGGTAGCCCAGATGGTTACCGCCATGGTAGCGTCCTCCTCGTTGGTCGGAGGGTCTAGGACGTGATAGTGTGGTATCAAAGCTCATGTTGCAGCATGGGCCTGAATGGACCACGAAGATGCAGTGACAGAAGCAGGATTTCTTTCTGCCCAGTGGAGATCAGAGGTTGATGACAGAAAACTTCCACAAATTTGTCTAAGTGTTTGAACTGTCGGTTCATCGGAACACTTAGTGGGAGGGACTTCCGATGTAGCGGAGAGTTAGGCGGAAAGCATACCCGACGGAGAACCATTGGAAGGAAAATTGCGGAAAATTTTCTAAGTGTTCGACATCCATCGACGGAAAATAGTTGATCGAGCCCCTGCCATTGCAGATGGCTAGACAACTACGCATCCGACGGGTAAGGCCTCTGACCACCGACCCCGTAAAGAAAGTTTAAAAATTTTCTAAGGCCGAAATCGTCGACTATTGAAAGAAGATAGTGGTTCGTGCACCCGTCGTTTCGGAAGCCTAGAGCACTAGCCTCCCAATGAGAAGAGACTGCCGATGCCAGTCAAAATCAGTTCACCGATTGGAAGAAGATCGAGGATGGTGGGTCGTCGTTGCGGCTGCCGATGGAACTATTTCGCCGACGAAAAGAAGAGAATGGAGCCGATCAAGCGACGAAAAGAAAGACAAAAAAGAGAATGGAGCCGATCGACGATGGTTAGTGGATAGAGCTTCCGACAGCCGATGAGTTTATGATCCGCGGAACCCGCAGTGGGATCACTACCCACCGTTGTGGCTGTTTAGTGAACTATCCTCCCGATGAACAATGCACCCGATCGTCGATGAACAGCGGCAAAAGTTAGTTGTTTGGACTGCCGAAATGTCGGAATGTTAGTTGGGATGAGACCCGATCCTGCACAAGGAAATTTTGAGTTTTTCCGTGGGATTTCCTAGCAGATTTCGACTGTTTTTCAATGGGATTTTCAGGGATTTCCTAGCAAAAGCCACAAGGGGGCAAGCCCCCTTGACCCCCGTCGTCCCCCTGAGACAGACGTTCTTTGATGAAAAAAATCTTGTGTTGGGCTAATTTGTTATTTTATAATTTTTCCAGGAGAAGGCAAGTAATGTTGGTTTATATCAATGTTATGCATCTAACACTTGTGTTACTAACACGTCTGTAGAATCATAGTCACCTTCAAGGGCAGTATTCTAGGTAGTGCAGTTTGATAAGTAAGTGGTGGTTCAGTTATGAGAACCCATGACGGATATGATGCTCGGGATTCTTACGAGCATGCCCGGGATGCCGTAAGAGAAAATGTCCGTAACGAAAATGATGACATAAAGTCTAATGGAAGGAGATTCCAAGAGACACCGTCAGATATTGCAGCCACCATGAGAAGCTTGATTAAAGCACAAGAAGAGCAGCATCAGTTGAATGCTGCAATGTTGCAGAGTTTGACAGACTTACATAGAAAGATAGGCTCTAGACGAGGTACGGCAAGACCAGAAGGCAGTAAGAGCAGTACTAGGAGAAGGAGAAGAACTTATAGTGGATCATCTGACTTTGAAAAATCCAACGAGGATTCAAGTTCCTCTTCTCATAAAAAAAAAAGGAAAAGACACCATAGGGATCGCTCTCGAGATGAATTTAAGAAAGCTAAACTTCCTACCTTTGATGGTGAGGTAAAGACTGGACAAGAGGCTGAAGCTTGGCTTCTTGGGATAAAGAAGTAATTTCAAGTGCATAATTATTCAGGAAACATGAAGGCAAGAGTTGCCATATTCAATCTGAATGGAAGAGCATCCATTTGGTGGGAACACTTCAAGCAAGTAAAGAGGATCAGTGAACGGAGACTTAAGTGGAAACAGTTCAAGAAGTATTTTAGGCAGAAATACCTCTCTGACAGGTATTATGATGACAAGATTAAGGAGTTCCACGAGCTGAGATTGGGACAGCAAACCATGGAAGAGTATGCAAATAAGTTTTTGGAGCTGTTGAGGTATGTCTGGTACATCAGAGATGAAAAAGTGAAGGTCCAACGTTTTCTGAGTGGATTACCTCAATCTTACAAAGATAGAATTGAGTTCTATGAACCTAGAACTCTTGAGGAAGCAATAAAGAAGGTTAAGTATTGCTATGAGCAAAGCAAAGGTAAGCCGGATTACCATAAAGCATGGAAGGACAAGAAGAATGAAAAGTTTGACCAAAGACAGAAAGGTTTCAAACCTCCTAACTTCAGGAATCGGCAGAAGCAGCCATCCCAAGCTGTGAATAAGCCAGTTGGAGTGGCAAGAGAAAAGCCTAAGGATCCACAACAGAATAGAGGACCACTTCAATGTTGGAGGACCCCACATGCGTAGAAATTGTCCACTCGATAATGAGAGTGCAAGACCAGCCTATAACATTCAAGAAGCAGAAACAGTGGGTCAAGTAGCAAGGGCAATCCCTAGGATTTATACAGCACTGGAGGACCACCAGGCAGATCACCAGTCAACTGTGGTTGAAGTAGCAGGTAAGATTGTTGAACAATCTGTTTCTATTTTGATTGACCCTGGTTCTACTCATAGTTACATTACTCCTAGAGTAGTGGAAATTTGTGCTTTTAAGAAAGTAAAGCATAGGAAGTCTTGGTTGGTTCAGCTAGCCACTGAAACTAAGAGAAAGGTCAATGAGGTGGTGGAGAAATGTCCATTGGTCATGGATGGATTGGTCACTTGTGTAGATCTGAATGTTCTACCGCTTGGTTCCTATGATGCTCTCATTGGAATGGATTGGTTAAAAGCTCACAGGGTGAAGCTTGATTGTTACAATAAGACTTTTGAATGCATGAATGAAGAAGGGAACCTAGTAGTTGTGAGAGGTATTCCAAAGGTGATTTCAGTACGGCAGGTTTCAGCAATGCAGTTAAAGAAGTTCTATAGGAAGGGTTGCCAGCTGTATGCAGCTCATATTCTAGAGACATCAGGAGATGAAGCTCCTAGGTTGGAGGACTATCAGGTGTTACAGGAATTCAGGGATGTGTTTCCTAATGAGATTCCAGGGCTTCCTCCAAAGAGGGACATTGATTTCACTATTGAACTTGTGCCAGGATCAGCACCCGTGTCCAAGACACCCTACAGGATGAGTACACCGGAGATGCTAGAGTTGAAGATGCAACTGCAAGAGTTGTTGGAAAAGAAGTATACCCAACCGAGTGTGTCTCCTTGGGGGGCACCGATTCTATTTGTAAAGAAGAAAGATGGTACACTCAGGTTGTGTATTGATTACAGACAACTGAACAAGGTTACTGTGAAGAATAAATACCCTTTGCCTAGGATTGATGACCTCTTTGATCAAATGAGAGGAGCAAAGGTATTTTCCAAGATTGACTTGAGGTCTGGTTACCATCAGGTGAGAATCAAGGATGAAGACATTCATAAGACAGCCTTCAGGACAAGGTATGGGCATTATGAGTTTGTAGTGGTACCATTTGGTCTCACAAATGCACCAGCTACATTTATGTGCCTTATGAATAGTGTCTTCAACAAGTATTTGGACAAGTTTGTTCTTGTCTTCCTTGATGACATTTTTGTTTATTCTAAGAATGAGAAAGAGCATGAAGAGCGTTTGAGATTGACATTGCAATTGCTCAGGGAGCATCAGTTGTATGCAAAACTGAGCAAGTGTGACTTCTATCGAGTTAGAATTCAGTGTTTGGGTCACATTATCTCAGAAGAGGGTATATCTGTGGACCCTGAAAAGATTGAAGCCATTATGAATTGGCCTACTCCAAAAAATGTGACAGATGTAAGATCTTTTATGGGACTTGCAGGATACTACAGGAGATTCATTGAGAGATTCTCCAAAGTTGCACATGCCATCACTTCTTTGCAAAAGAAGGGGATGAAGTTCGAATGGACATCGAGGTGTGAAGAAAGTTTCCAGCGGTTGAAAAATCTTCTCACCAGTGCACCCGTATTGAAGGTTGCAGATCCAGAAAAAGACTTTGTGGTGTGTACCGATGCAAGTGGACAAGGGCTTGGAGGAGTCCTTATGCAAGACAACCACGTGATATGTTATCAGTCAAGAAAGCTGAAGGAGCATGAGAAGAACTATGCCACTCATGATCTAGAGCTTGCAGCCATAGTACATGCTCTCAAGATATGGAGGCATTACTTGATGGGCAGAAGATTTGAGCTCAGAACAGATCACTGTGGACTGAAGTATTTGTTTGATCAGCCTACTCTGAATGCTAAGCAAGCAAGATGGCTGGAGTTTTTATGTGAATTTGATTTTGAAATCAAGCACATAAAGGGAAAGGAAAATAAGGTAGCTGATGCACTCAGCAGGAAGATGCAAGAAATGCATGTGGCATCTCTTAGTATTTGCCAATCGGATTTGAGGCAGCAGATTGTTAATCATGTTGCCGAAGATGAATTGTATGAGCAGGTAAAATACAAATTGCAATAGCAAAGTCTTGAGAAGAGGTATGAGGGATATAAATTGGAAGAAGACAGACTTCTCACTTATAAAGGCAGAATTTATATTCCAGATGTAGCAGATTTGAGGAGAGTTGTTATGGATGAAATCCATCAAGCTCCATATTCTGGTCACCCGGGATATCAGAAGACAATTGCTACAGCTAGAAAGCAGCACTTTTGGCCAAGAATGAAAAAGGACTTGGCTGAATACATTTCAAGGTGTATGAAATGTCAACAGGTAAAGGTTGAGCATCAACACCCTACAGGTTTGTTGCAGCCTTTGCCAGTTCCGAAATGGAAATGGGAAGTTATTTCCATGGATTTTATTACAGGATTGCCAATGACTTGGAGACAACATGATTCCATCATGGTTGTGGTGGACAAGTTGACAAAGGCAGCACATTTTATACCGGTGAAGTCTACACATAAGACGGATGACATTGCAAAGATTTTCATGAAGGAGATATTTAAATTGCATGGATTGCCAAAGGAAATAGTCTCTAACAGAGATGTCATGTTCACTTCCAATTTTTGGAAGGGGTTGTTTGCAGATTTGGGTACAAAGCTTAACTTCAGCACTGCATACCATCCTCAAACAGATGGTCAGACAGAAAGAGTTAATCAGGTGCTTGAAGACATGCTTCGCATGTATGTGATGGACAAACCAACCAAGTGGGAAGATTACTTACATTTGGTGAATTTGCTTATAACAATGGACAACAGACATCCTTGGGGATGAGTCCGTATGAAGCTTTGTATGGAAGAAGGTGTAGGACACCAGTTACTTGGGATAATCCAGTGAATAGGATTGTGCTTGGACCAGAATTGCTTAAGGAAATGGAGCAAGAGGTTGTAAAGATCAGGCAAAATCTGAAAGCAGCACAGGACAGACAGAAAAGCTATGCAGATAAGCATAGGGTGAACAAGGAGTTCAGGGTTGGAGATCATGTTTACCTCAGAGTGAGGGCAAGGAAGAGTTTCATGAAGCTTGGAAGTTGTGCTAAGTTGTCACCAAGATATTGTGGGCCATTTGAAGTGCTTGAAAGAATAGGGCCAGTTGCATATAGACTTGCATTGCCTGCTAGCACTAGAGCTCATAATGTTTTTCATGTTTCTTTGCTTAAGAGATATGTACATGATCCTAACCATGTGATAAATTGGGATGTGATTCAGGTGGAACCCGAGGGAGAGTTCCGAATCGAGCCAATGCGCATCCTCGACAGGAAGGTCAGAATGCTCCGAAACCGCGCCATAAGGCAGGTAAAGGTGCAATGGGAGCACTACGGACCTGAAGAAGCTACATAGGAGCTGGAGGATGCCATGCGATTGGCACATCCATTTTTGTTCAATTTTGCGGAACACTGAGGCGATACCAGTGTAGCATTTTGTTCAATTTTGTAAAGCACTCAGGACAGTGCTATTGAAACGGGGGGGGGGGGAATGTAACACCCCGGTTTTGACCCCGTTGCATTAAATGTACATGATGTATATATTGTAATGATCATGGTGCGGAGCTAAAGGCCAAGCCCCACCATTGATTGGTTATGCTATGTTTCGAATTTAAATTGTCACCGATGGTATATCGGGGCATGCGGCATACATATTTAGTTTTGTCATCATGTAAATATGCATCTTTAATTAAATAACCCGACCAACTACGTTCGCGGCAACTAAATTGAGAAGGGGCATGATTTTCACAAGGATAAGGGTGGGGGAATTGTCAAACCTTGGGCAATGAGGGAAAAAGCCATGTGTCATCTTCCCTTGTCTTATCCAACCACCACCATTAAGAACTACTGCTGTTAGTTGGGGCAGTTATAACTGGGAGTGGAGTGTGGCAGGACTGTCAGTCCTTGCCCACACGCACACTCCACCAGCGTGGTTGACCTCACGATGGCAAGCAAAAACCACCGCCATCACTCCCGTGGACACTACTCTCTCCACAACAGTGCTGAGACATTCACGCACTTCCGGTTGTCTGTTCACCCTCACGCAAGAGCAGAATTCTTGTTCTCTCTCACGCACAGGACTTTCCTGGTTTTACCCACGTCGTTTTTCCTCTATGGATTTGCGGATGGTGTGGCTGTATCCTTTCCTCACAAGCTGAGTTGTGGGTTCTGCGTTGTTGTTACTCACGTAGCAAGCTGGGAGTTGTTCGGCCACTATCACCCACAATTTTTCCTGTGGAGAGCCATTTTTACACTCAGGGACTGTGTGTAAGTTTTCCTTACTGATTTGTGGCCCGTGCATATGTTTTCCTCCATGTTTTGGGGTCTAGTGCAAGTTTCTCTCATGCACAGGCTGGTAGACTGTAATTTCTTCCCCAGTGTGGTCTGTATAAGTTTTCCCGGTGGCTTCGTTTGTGCAGAACAGGCTGTTATTCCCCACGTTTGTTAGTTGTGTATGCTGTTACGTTTTGGGGCTGCCGCAGACTGTTTGGAGTCGTTTTGCCTGTTAAGTTGTAATTGCTGAATGATTGCATGTGTGCAATGGTTGGTCTTCGAACAATGTTGGGAGCAGGGATGGGGGCTTGGTTTGCTTGATAAACCTGGTGTGTTTGGAAACAACACAGACAAAGCTAGAGGGCCGGCTTTCTTCTCCACAACCCCTGAATAGCACTGGAAGGGAATGCAGGGCCTGAGGGACTATGTAGCAGAGAAGGGACTGATTCCTTGTGTTGGGTGTGTGTGGGTGTCTTAGAAGCCAGGCTAGTTCTGGTGTAGGTGTTCCTGGCTCTGTAATGAGCGCACCAGCTTAGCATTTAGCCTTTCCCAACTCCTTGATGGCCTGATAAACCTGACTATGTTGGCTTGGCTGTCTTGTTGATGGCATAAGAAACCCAACAGTGTTGGCTTGGATGTGTTTTGCGTATCCTTGGCTATGTGTAAGCCTGCTTGTTCCCTTATTCCTTGGAGAATCATGCCCAGCTAGGGGGTGACAACGTTGCTGAAAGATTAAGGAGCACGCTGGCCTATGGTTGGGTGGAACGTTGCAGCAACATCGCTAGTTGGGGAATGAGTTCTTCATAAGATAAGTAATCTTGCATATTTTACTTCTGTAACCATATTTTCTGTTAATGAATGTGATGAACATGTTGAATGAATGCTTGTATAAATGTATGTTGCTTCCGCTGTGCATGATAAATGTTCATGTGTGCATGTTCTAGTTCAATTGCTGAAAAGCTGAAACAAATGCTTTGAACTAGAACATGCACACATGAACATTTATGGATATACTGAAGAGATTCGAAATGTTGGACTGCAAGTCCATGGTTACTCTAATGTATGCAAATTTGAAGAAGCTGAGAGATTTTGCTTCAGATTCAAATTTGATCAATCACAATATGTATCGCCAATCGACTGGGTCCTTGATATATCTGACAAACACCAGACCATATATTTGTTTTGTTGTGAATGCCCTCAGTTAGTTCATGTGCGAACCGAGGCAGATTCACTGGACTGTTGCAAAACATGTGCTCAGATACTTACGTGGCACTATGGGATATGATCTACGATATAATTTAGATTGTGACTTGAGATTGCAAGGGTTTACAAACTAAGATTGTCCGGATGCACTACAAATAGGAAGAGCACTTCAAGATGTTATTTCAATTTCAGTTCTACAGTAATTTCCTAGTACAGTAGGAGGCAAAACTCAGTAGCTCTCAGTACTGCATAGGCCGAGTATATGGCTGCCAGTTCAACATTCGAGAAGCAGTTTGGCTTTGTAAACTTCTTGCAGGATTGTTTGGCCAGATTCCAAAGCCAAGTGTGATTCACCATGATAAACAAAGTTGTGTGCAAATGTCAGCAAACCCTATATTTCACGACAAGTCAAAGCACACAGAGATTCGGTATCACTTCATACATGATATGGTGCAAAAAGGTGCAGTTGAGCTCCACTATATTCCGACAGACGACCAAATGGCAGATGTTCACACCAAGCCTCTTCCCATGATGAAGCTTGAATACTTTCGTGGAAGACTTGGAGCAGAAGAGAAAGCATCCCTCCTTGGAAGGGAGAGATGACTGAGAGACATTTACCATAATTTTGCCTAGGTACCTCTGCTCGTCCAGATTCTCAGCCAGGTATGGGAGAAATCCCATCGACAAATGAGACGGACAGGTAGTAGATGGTCGGGTTCACACAAGAATTATTTTTCTTTTCTTTCTTCATTGTACTCTGGTCTCATAATTATTATCTCTAGACGAAGGTTGTTGGGTTTTCCCCTGTTTGGGTTTCCCATTCAAAAAATACTCATGTTATTGTTTTGTGCTTTGTCTATCTTCTAGTGCTCCTATTGATAAATGCAATTAAGATATGCTGCTACAATCTTAAGAAAATCTAACGTTTTCAATTTTTCCCTCGTCATTTTGTTATCTCTCCATTGCAAAGTGTCCCATAATAGTCACGCATTTTCTCTCAATTTGGTAAGGACAAATCTTAATTCGTATTGATATTCAATTTTTTCAAACTCCAATAACATTTCATCTGAGGAATCTATTGAGGCCTCAACTAGCCCTAAGTCGACTACATTGTGGACCACCCTTTAAATTTTTAACTGAACCTGGTCAAATAAACGGTGCACCCATGGTTTTGTTTTTTTACACATAATTGATGATCATGGGTTTGTTGGCTAGAGTTACATTCATTGAATGTATGTTTGGTCTTTCTATTTATAACACAACCATGATAGTTTGCGCCATTTGCACTGTCAAGTCGGTTTGCCTTGCAAATTTTCTCTTCCCACACTTGTCCCATTGCATATACCCTAGACTTTGCTATTGCACCTCTTATACCTAACTTTGCTCTCATGTGTTTAAAGTGTTATGTACTTTCCACATGTATCCCATTGCATATACCCTAGTCTTTGCTCTTGCACATCTCATACTTACTTTGTTCTCATGTGTTTAAAGTTTTATGTAATCTCCTCTAGGGTCTTCCCACATTTGTCCCATTGCATATACCCTTGCTCTTGCATCTTTTATATTTGACTTTGCTTTCGTGTGTTTAATGTGTTATGTAACCTTCTCGAGGTCATTAAAGCTATTTTGTATCATGGATAAGCTCATGACCGAGTCTCGGATAGAATCAAAAACCTCGCCACGGATAGAATCAAGAACATTATACCTAAGAGGTTTTGGTGGCCTTCAAACTCTACCAACCCACAAATTCTCAAATCAGCTGATTGGATCTTCAAAAGGAATCCAAAAGGAAGTTATAATCTCAATGAAGTCTGGTAACAAACAAAGTACCCTACGTGTGCCCAAAATTTTGAAAAAAAATTAAATTCATATTCTAAGGGTAATGCCTATAGGTTTTGGCGGCCTTCAAACTCAACCAACTCACATATTCTCAAATCAGCTGTTCGGGTCTTCTTCAAAAGAAACTTACAATCTTTGGTGCCTTCAAACTCAACCAACTCACATATCCTCAAATCAGCTGTTCGCGTCTTCTTCAAAAGAAACTTATAATCTTAGTGAAGTAAAGTAACAAAGTACCCTGTGTGTACCCAAAATTTTTAATTTTTTAATCCTCACTACTTGTCCATATGAGCAGGCCTCTTTTGGTTCTACACTAGATTGGTGTACTAAAAATATATGCAACAAAGTCTATATCTTTGAATAAATCACATCCATGTCAAATTTGATGATATCAAGGAAACTGGTTATACCTACATTATGTCAAAGAACATTTTGAAAATTTTCATTTGTGTAACAAACCTTAGGACTTAAATTTCATGATATGTTTACAGTATAAGCTCTCCATACAATCAGCTGGTAAAGAAAATCTGTTGTATAGTTATTGCGTCTAAAATAGAGAATACATCAGCAGTTTCATTTGCGTTTGGCTTCACCGAAGCATGAAGCACAATTTTTTTAATGATTTAGAACCTTTGGAAAGGATGCATACACTAAGCCTCCTTGGATATCAGCCCAGGTCTTAATGCCAGGCTTGAATCTTGGAGAAATGTCAAGTAATCCGTTAAAAAGATTGGACCTACATATGTCGAGTATGAGGAGCGTCGACCATTTTCAGAGAAAGGGGCAGCCCAATTAAGTCTATAATTCTCGGTTGAAGTTTAGAGACAGGCACAATAGTGTTTTATCTAAATCTTACGAAGCTTATAAATTCCAGGAGATACTGTTCCACAAGCCAATGAATATGTTTCCCAGACAGATATTATATTCCAGGGGATACTCTTCCACAAGCCAGATATTGTATTCCAGGGGATACCGTTCCACAAGCCAATGGACATGTTTCACAGACAGATATTGAAAATTTATCTAGAGTAATGGGACAGCAAGACAATGAACTTTCATCGTACGAGAGTCCACTTGGATTTTCACGTTCTTGCTATCACACAATTCGTAAAATCGATTCACATAGTAGCAAACACCATACAACTGATGAAAGAGCACAAATAATCCTGAGAAATCTTCCACAAATTGGACAGTTTTGGACCTTCAGCCATTAGTTGTGTTCAATGGTGAGGTTGATAATGGAGCCTCTGTGCTTGATTTTGTACAAGCCCAAACCAGCAAAATGCAATGCCTCTCTGCCGTGATACATTGCAAATCCTAACAACTGCAGACTCTAAATTATGGCGCCATCTCTTCATATGCATAATACAACCGCTAAATACATACCAGCATTCCATATAAGAAACAACAAGCATCCTGACAATTTACCCTTTCACAACATACATAGAGTACATGTTGAATTACCATTCAAAATAACATCAAACATTCTATATAAAAAATACCATGAATCCTAACTATATGCACCAAAATTCCTTATAAGAAATTCCAAAAACCTTGACAATATCTGAAAATATATGTTAAATAAGCCTTTAAAATTGTGTCAGTGTGATTCCAACTCCTAATGAAAGCATCCATCACAATGATGTTATCATTCAAAATACCTCTTATCTTCCTCTTGCCAGAAGACTTATTTGCTCATCATCCAT
The DNA here is from genome assembly GCA_001517045.1 of Pseudotsuga menziesii. Taxonomy (NCBI): domain Eukaryota; kingdom Viridiplantae; phylum Streptophyta; class Pinopsida; order Pinales; family Pinaceae; genus Pseudotsuga; species Pseudotsuga menziesii. Next base: position 471,706 of record LPNX010330316.1, read on the forward strand.
GGATATCCTAAATTGCATAACATCATCTCAAATAAATGGTTGAGTAAATATCCGAATATCACGTGGAATTGCATTCTCTCAATGAAAAAAAGGAACATGCATATACTCTGCCAGAAAAGACATACACTGCTGTACGAATTGGAGGAAATTTCGAAGGCTATATCTCATTTGGACATGCTATTCCTTCAGCCAAGTTGTTATCTCCTGTATCCCCTCGAAAAGCTCACCATCTTTGAGAAATTGAACTGCAAAAACAGAAAATTAAACACAAGGAAAGGAAATTTTGTTAGTGTCAAAAAGTTCACCATCTTTGAACCATTGAACTGCAAAAACAGAGAATTAAACACAAATGATCTTTGAACAATTGAACTGCAAAATCAGAGAATTAAACACAAATGAAGGAAAGGAAGTTTTGTTAGTTTGGATTGCCATGAATCTTTAAAATGACAGATGGAAAATATGGATGCAGATAAGTGAAGAAAAACATTTTAGTTTTTAACCACTTATGTCATTACAGTAGAACAAGAGCATGACCATCATTTCCTCGCTATTGGTATTAATTTCATTGCAAGTTTAAAATTTATCAACTATTCGTATCACTCTTTGAAAAGCCAAACAAAAGTTGATGAAACCTAGATTAGTGTTCCTAGATGACCTATTATGCCCTTTAATTTGTATGCATGCCATTGGAAAAGTCCGACAACATGGTAGGATTAAGGGTGTTTCACATCATTATATATCTTTAGGTTGCAAAGATGCATATTAATTCTTAGATCATATATCACTAATCGTAAATAATTATTAGTAGGTTTATTCGAGCATTATTGGCCCACTGTTAATATTTAGATTGCAGAGTGCCATAGAGACAACTACTATCGCTAATCGTAAATAATTATTAGTAGGTTTATTTGAGCATTATTGGCCCACTATTAATATTTAGATTGCAGAGTGCCATAGAGACAACTACAGATCCGTATCAAGCCATTTGACATGTGTGCAATACTTCAGGACTCTTTTAACTATTCTAGTCATCTGTGTTCCATCCTGCCTTAACTAGGATCTGCTTTTGACCCATCTACATTATTACCGAGGCTTCAAAACAATCCTTTAAGAAACCTATGAAAACTGAATTTTGTTTTGGAAAATATTACTTCTTCCATATTTTATTGATTTCTTACAAAGCCATTTTTTTAGCAGACTCATAGGTGTCAAATTATTTGTAACTAACAAAACTCCAAACCTTTCTCTGGAAATTCATGTTCTTGAGGCAACTTCATTCACAGAAGCCGACTTATCTTTCAGTTCAACAATTTCAGTCAAATGTTTGCCATCTGAGCTGGTTTTATTTGGTTCCACTTTTACTGTGACACATTTTGATATTGATGTTAAACTCGCCTAGAATTGCTATAGATTAGAAAGTTACCTTAAAAGCTTGTCCTGTTTATCTTTTATGTAATTAGAGATTGAATTTCAACCAATTTTACCTGATATCACACACGGTGCAGACATGAAAATGTGCTTTAACTCCATGGTTTTCAATTATATATTCCAAACATGTTTAAACTCTGTACCTTTCATTAAATTTGAAGAATTAAAACTAATCCAAAAAATTGTTTTGATTAGAATGACCTAAGAACCATGATTTGATGGTGATAGCGTTGACTGCTATTATCCCCACTTAAGTATAATAATATCCCATAACGTAAAATGGCTCCTGAAAAATGTAAATGCTATTTTGTTTAGATAGTTAATATTTCTTATTTTGAAGCCTAACACCCTGAGCTGTGACATGATGAATGGTCGTCTGATTTAATATTTCATGTTGTAAGAAGAAAACATTCGTGGGATATCGCAAGTATTCAAAGGCTTACAGAATATACATCCTAGGATCGAGGCAAATCAAAGTCATTCGGGATGCAACCTTTGAAGAAGAAATGGCTATCTGAAAAGGAAGAGGATCAAATATGGAGATCGACGACGATGAAGAGATGAGATCATCTCCCCCTCCAAACATTAAGGGGGGGTCTGAAGAAATGAATAAACCGATTAGTCCCATTGATCCAGTTGAGCCAGATGATGCTCCCACATTTATGACAATAAGCCAAAAAAGACCCAGATGGGCACAACAAATTTTGCAAAATGCAGAGGAGCATGAAGCTCCACATGGAGTAGATGGGATCATTGAAAAATACAAGGCCATATTTGTTGCCAGAGGGTTCTCTCAGAAAGAGAGAGTCAATTACGATGAAACATTTGCTCCGATGGCTCAATATACTTCTATTGGATCGATCATTGCTATTACTTCAGCAATGGGATGGAAGTTGGATCAAATGGATGCCAAGACAACCTTTCTCAATGATATTGTTGATGCGTTACTTCTTGGGATTAGAAGTATGATAAAGGCAAAAAAATATTTTCCTAGGTCAAGGAAAATACACCATGGATATATTGAAGAGATTCGAAAAGTTGGACTGCATGTCCATGGCTACTCTAATGGATGAAAATATGAAGAAGCTGAGAGATTCTGCTGCATATTCAAATTTGATCGATCACAGTATATATCGTCAGTCGATTGGGTCCTTGATGTATCTGACAAACACCAGGCCATATATTTGTTTTGCTGTGAATGCTCTCGGTCAATTCATGTGCGAACCAAGGCAGATTCACTGGACTACTGCAAAACATGTGCTCAGATACTTACGTGGCACAGTGGGTATGATCTACGATATAATTTAGATTGTGACTTGAGATTGCAAGGGTTTACAGACTAAGATTGGTCCGGATGCACTACAGATAGGAAGAGCACTTCAAGATGTTGTTTCAGTTTGAGTTCTACAGTAATTTCCTAGTACAGTAGGAAGCAGAACTCAGCAGCTCTCAGTACTATAGAGGCCAAGTATATGGCTACCAGTTCAGCATCCAAGAAGAAATTTGGCTTTGTAAACTTCTTGCAGGATTGTTTGGCCAGATTCCAGAGCCAACTGTGATTCACCCTGATAACTAGAGTTGTGTGCAGATGTCAGCAAACCCTATATTTCACAACAAGTCAAAGCACACGGAGATTCGGTGTCACTTCAAACATGATATGGTGCAAAAAGGTGCGATCAAGCTCCAGTATATTCCGACAAACGACCAAACTGCAGATGTTCACACCAAGCCTCTTCCAAGGATGAAGCTTGAATACTTTTGTGGAAGACTTGGAGTAGAAGAGAACGCATCCCTCCTTGAAAGGGAGAGATGGTTGAGAGGCATTTACCATAATTTTTCCTAGCTACCTCTGCTCGTCCATATTCTCAGCTAGGTATGGGAGAAATCCCATCAACAAATGAGACGGACAGGTAGTAGATGATCGGGTTCACACAAGTACCTCTATGGTATGGGAGAAATCCCATCGGCAGATTAATCAGACAAGTGGCAGATGACAAATTATTCTCTCTAGACGAAGGTTGTTGCGTTTTCTCCCATTTGGATTTCCCAGGTGAAAAATACTCCTGTTATTGTTCTGTGCTTTGTCAATCTTCTAGTGCTCCTATTGATAAATGCAATTAAGATATCAATCTTCTAGTGCTCCTATTAAGATATACTGCTATAATCTTTAAAAAATCTAACACTTTCGATTTTTTCCTCGTCATTTTGTTGTCTCTCCATTGCAAAGTGTCCCATAATAGTCACGTATTTTCTCTCAATTTGGTAAGGACAAATCTTAATTCATATTGATATTCAATTTTCTCGAACTCCAATAACATTTCATCTGATGAATCTATTGAGGCCTCAACTAGCCCTAAGTCAACTACGTTACGGACCACCCTTTAAATTTTTAATTGACCCTGGTCAAATAAACGATGCTCCCTTGGCTTTGCTTTTTTAGGCATAATTGATGATCATGGATTTGTTGGGTAGAGTTACATTCATTGAATCTATGTTTGGTCTTTCTATTTGATAACACAACCATGATAGTTTACGGCAATTACACTATCAAGTCGGTTTCCCTTGCATGTTCTCTTCCCACACTTGTCCCACTGCATATACCCTAGACTTTGCTCTTGCACCTCTTATACCTAACTTTGCTCTCATGTGTTTAAAGTGTTATGTACTTTTCACCATTTTCCCTTTGCATATACCCAAGTCAGTCTTTGCTCTTGCACCTCTCATACTTACTTTGCTCTCATGTGTTTAAAGTTTTATGTAATCTCCTCTAGGGTCTTCCCACACTTTGTCCCATTGCATATACCCTAGTCTTTGCTCTTGTACCTTTTATATTTGACTTTTCTCTTGTGTGTTTAATGTGTTATGTAACCTTCTCGAGGTCATTAAATCTATTTTGTATCATGGATAAGCTCATGACTAAGTCTCGGATAGAATCAAAAACCTCGCCATGGATAGAATAAAAAACCTCGCAAAGTAATCTCAAGAACACTATGCCTATAGAGGTTTTGGTGGCCTTCAAACTCTACCAACCCACAAATTCTCAAATCAGCTGTTTGGGTATTCGAAAGGAAGTTACAATCTCAATGAAGTCTAGTAACAAACAAAGTATCCTCCGTGTACCCAAAATTTTGAAAAAAATTTAAAATCATATTCGAAGGGTAATGCCTATAGGTTTTGGGGGCCTTCAAACTCAACCAACTCACATATTCTCAAATCAGTTGTTCGGGTCTTCTTCAAAAGAAACTTATAATCTTCGTGAAGTAAAGTAACCAAGTACCCTGTGTGTGCCCAAAATTTTTAATTTTTTAATCCTCCCTACTAGTCCATATGAGCAGGCCTCTTTTGGTTCTAAACTAGATTGGTGTATTAAAAATATATGTAACAAAGTCTATATCTTTGAATCAATCACATCCATGTCAAATTCGATGATATCAAGAAAACTGGTTATACCTACATTATGTCAAAGAACATGTTGAAAATTTCCATTGGTGTAACAAACCTTAGGACTTGGATTTCATGATATGTTTAGGGTATAAGCTCTCCACACAATCAGCTGGTAAAGAAAATCTGTCGTATAGTTATTGCGTCTACAATAGGGAATACATCAGCAGTTTCCTACGCCTTTGGCTTCACCTAAGCACGATGCGCAAATTTTTAATGATTCAGTTTCCTTTGCATTTGGCTTCACCGAAGCATGAAGCACGATTTTTTTAATGATTTAGAACCTTTGGGATGGATGCATACACTAAACCTCCTTGGTTATCAGCCCAGGTCTTAATGCCAGGCTCGAATCTTGGGGAAATGTCAAGTAATCCGTTAAAAATATTGGACCTACATATGTGGAGTATGAGGAGCGTCGACCATTTTCAAAGAAAGGGGCAGCCCAATTAAGTCTATAATTCTCGGTTGATGTTTAGAGACAGGCACAATAGTGTTTTATCTAAATTTTACGAAGCTTATAAATTCCAGGAGATACTGTTCCACAAGACAATGAACATGTTTCCCAGACATATTATATTCCAGGGGATACTGTTCCCCAAGCCAGATATTGTATTCCAGGGGATACTGTTCCACAAGCCAATGGGCATGTTTCCCAGACAGATATTGAAAATTTATCTCGAATAATGGGACAGCAAGACAATGAACTTTCATCATACGAAAGTCCACTTGGTTTTTCACGTTCTTGCTATCACACAATTCGTAAAATCGATTCACACAGTAGCAAACACCATACAATTGACGAAAGAGCACAAATAATCCTTTGGTTTTTCACGTTCTTGCTATCACATAATTCGTAAAATCGATTCACAAAGTAGCAAACACCATACAATTGACGAAAGAGCACAAATAATCCTAAGAAATTTTCCACAAATTGGACAGTTTTGGACCTTCAGCCATTAGTTGTGTTCAACGGTGAGGCTGATAATGGAACCTCTGTGTTTGATTCCGTACAAGCCCAAACCAGCAAAATGCAATGCCTCTCTGTCGTGATACATTACAAATCCTAACAACTGCAGACTCTAAATTATGGCGCCATCTCTTCATATCCATAATACAACTGCTAAATACATACCAGCATTCCATATAAGAAACAACAAGCATCCTGACAATTTACCCTTTCACAACATACATAGAGTACATGTTGAATTACCATTCAAAATAACATCAAACATTCTATATAAAAAATACCATGAATCCTAACTATATGCACCAAAATTCCACATAAGAAATTCCAAAAACCTTGACAATATCTGAAAATATATGTTAAATAAGCCTTTAAAATAGTGTCAGTGTGATTTCAACTCCTAAAGAAAGCATCCATCACAATGATGTTATCATTCAAAATACCTCTTATCTTCCTCTTTCCAGAAGAGTTATTTGCTCATCATCCATGGATATCCTAAATTGCATAACATCATCTCAAATAGATGGTTGAGTAAATATCCGAATATCACGTGGAATTGCATTCTCTCAAGGAAATAAAGGAACATGTATATTCTCTGCCAGAAAAAACACAGTGTTGTACGAATTGGAGGAAATTTCGAAGGCTATATCTCATTTGGACATGCTATTCCTTCAGCCAAGGTGTTATCTCCTGTATCCCCTCGAAAAGTTCACCATCTTTGAACCATTGAACTGCAAAAACAGAGAATTAAACACAAGGAAAGGAAATTTTGATAGTGTCGAAAAGTTCACCATCTTTGAACCATTCAACTGCAATAACAGAGAATTAAACACAAATGAAGTAAAGGAAATTTTGTTAGTTTGGATTGCCATGAATCTTTAAAATGACAGATGGAAAATATGGATGCAGATAAGTGAAGAAAAACATTTAAGTTTTTAACCAATTATGCCATTACAGTTTAACAAGAGCATGACCATCATTTCCCCGCTATTGGTATTAATTTCATTGCAAGTTTAAAATTTATCAACTATTCGTATACACTCTTTGAAAAGGCAAACAAAAGTTGATGAAACCTAGATTAGTGTTCCTACATGACCTATTATGCCCTTTAATTTGAATGCATGCCATTGGAAAAGTCCCACAACAGGGTAGGATGAAGGGTATTTCACGTCTTTATATATCTTTAGGTTGCAAAGATGCATATTAATTCTTAAATCATATATCACTAATCGTATATAATTATTAGTAAGTTTATTTGAGCATTATTGGCCCACTGTTAATATTTAGATTGCAGAGTGCCATAGAGACAACTACGGATCCTTATCAAGCCATTTGACATGTGTGCAATACTTCAGGACTCTTTTAACTATTCTAGTCATCTGTGTTCTATTCTGCCTTAACTAGAATCTGCTTTTGAATCCTCTACATTATTACCGAGGCTTCAAAACAATCCTTTAAGGAACCTATGAAAACTGAATTTTGTTTTGGAAAATATAACTTCTTCCATAGTTTATTGATTTCTTACAAAGCCATTTTTTTAGCAGACTCATAGGTGTCAAATTATTTGTAACTAACATAACTCCAAACCTTTCTCTGGAAATTCATGTTCTTGAGGCAACTTCATTCACTGAAGCCCACTTCTTATCTTTCAGTTGAACAATTTCAGTCAAATGTTTGCCATCTGAACTGGTTTTATTTGGTTCCACTTTTACTGTGACACATTTTGATATTGATGTTAAACTCGCCTAGAATTGCTATAGATTAGAATATTACCTTAAATGCTTGTCCTGTTTATCTTTTATGTAATTAGAGATTGAATTTCAACCAATTTTACTTAATATCACACACGGTGCAGACATGAAAATGTGCTTGAACTCCATGGTTTTCAATTCTATATTCCAAACATGTTTAAACTCTATACCTTTCATTAAATTTGAAGAATTAAAACTAATCCAAAACATTGTTTGATTAAAATGACCTAAGGACTACGATTTGATGGTGATAGAATTGACTGCTATTATCCCTACTTAAGTATAATAATATCCCATAATGTAAAATGGCTCCTAAAAAATGTAAATGCTATTTTGTTTAGATTGTTAATATTTCTTATTTTGAAGTCTAACACCCTGAGCTGTGACATGATGAATGATCATCTGATTTAGTATTTCATGTTGTAATTCTATGGAGGGCCTGATTGTACGGACATGTCAAAGTGGGATTTAGTTTAATCATTAGATTATTGCCCTATTTAATGTATTGGGACATGGGAATGGGTGTAAAGTTGCATGGATCATATTCTTGGTCTTTGAAAAATATAAAATATACCTCTTTGTCTTTGAAAAATATAAAATATACCTCTTTGTCTTTGAAAAATATAAAATATACCTCTTTGACCTGGCATGTGTGGACGTCCAAAGCCACGATGAAAATATGGGTGCCTAATCACCACGGAACACTGAATGCTTAGAAACCAAAACTATGTTTGTACTCTGAGCTCTGCAAGCGCACAGTAAAGATGGCTGCAAAATAGCCCAGTCTGTGAACTGACCTGATGCAAAATTCTATTGAAGCGTTTGAAAATAAGGACGCCCTACTGGAGTTTAGCCTTTCTTTGGTTTGTCTTACAGGGAAATTCTGTTAATAGGAATAAAAAATCTTATGGACAATATCAGAAAACATTGTGCAGGGAACTAATGGTTATTTTCCCACTGTCCCAATCTCTGGTTGTAGTACTGCTCAAATTAATAAAAACTCAATAGGGAGATGTTCTCTGAAAGTTTTGGATACACATTTTAGGGAGTAGATGCAATGGTTTATCCATGCGTTTGGATTCAAATTGTATATTGCAACGGGGTCCTTGCGATTCTTGTTGGATAGACAATCTCTCCAGAAAAAGCTGTAAAGGAAGCTTTAGAAACATTATCTCAATGATTGTTAATTATTGATTTACTTAATTCTTCTCTTCAATTGTGGAATTCTTGTGACAAATCACTAGCTCCAGACAGGTAGGACTACCAAGACTAATGCTTTGGCCTGAAAGCATTGGCTCTCCTTACTTGGACAGCTACCAAGACTAATGCTTTCGGCCTGAAAGGGTTGGCTCTCCAAGATACAGGAGGACTGACTATCTTCCATCTATGCCTAGGGATTGATTTTATTTGCTAGATAGCTTCATCATTGTGAAAAAAGGATTACAATAAAAAGAATATAGCGGGACTATCTTCCATCCGTGTCTAGGTATTGATTTGATAGGTTCCTTTCTGGAATTCCAAAATTCTATGCTTTCAGTTACCATTAAACAACACACAAGTTACGTCATTAAGAGGAGGTCTACATTGTCAATATATATAAGTTTATTTGGATTGTATGAGAAAAGAATAAATTGAAAATTTTATTTAAAATCAAAATAATAAAAATTACCAGACAATAAATTGGTGTGTAAGAAAGAAAAACTTAAACTCACTCAAACTGTGTAATTAGAAAATATTACTTAATACCAGTGTTCCACCAAGTTTCCGGGACGGGGGGGCGTGGGTGCGGGGAAACGCACATTGGGGACGTGTAGAGACACCCCAAAATTTTGGGGTATTTTGGGGGACAGGGGGGCGGGGAGGCGCCAGGGTCCCTAACATAGGGGGGTCAGTCTCTAAAATTATAAAAAAGAAAAAAAAAAATAATAAAAATATGAACCCCAACATATAAACATATCAATTCTTCATCCCATCACCATTTGCACACAGGATGCTTATGTTCTCGAATACTTTAATGTAATCGTTATAGCCAAGCATATCATATCGATGTTTGTTTCTTTTTATTTGTTTCTATTTCGTTTTAAAATGACCATTTAGTGTAAAAGCCTAAAATTTAAGATGAACCATTTCTTTTTTAAGTAAAAAAATTTAAAAAATCGAGGGCAGTGGGGGCCTGTCAGAGCCCCCCATTTTCAGGAGGGGGCGTGTGGGAGCCCCCCAATCCGAGAAACTCCTAGACCCGCGTTTCCCCAAGTTTCGCAGAAAGGGGGGCGCTGGGAAACGTTTCCCATGGAGCCCCCAAGCCCCCGGGGCGTGGGAAGCGTAGGGGGCGAGCCCCCGACCCTGGGAGGCGCGTCCCCGTGGAACACTGCTTAATACATATTAAAATTACAAAACAAATTCACTATTCTTGATTAATTGGTTAATTATATCTTTCAAAATTCCAAAAAGGATAAATAATCCTTTAACATGATATGCAAAAACATAAATATAAGGCATTCTTCTTTTTTCATCTGGAAATATGCACGGGAAACCCAGCAATACCTCCCCACATTAGGACGAACCGAGAGAGTGTGCGCACGTCTTACCAATTGAGCTAACCCTTACCAATTGAGTTAACCCTTGGGGCTAAATATAAGGCATTATTAACAGCAGAGCTAACCCTTGGGGCTAAATATAAGGCATTCTTAACAGCAGGGAACAATCCACTACATTGTCTGCAGAAACATAAATGTATAACAATCCTCCAGTGGGATCTGTTTACTACCGTGGCACTTATTTTCTATAGAACAATCCTCCATTTTGTTCATTATTCCAAATCCACCTCAAATCTGGTAGAGCTGAACCTTGTAAAGCTGCAGCTGTCGTTTGAGAGCCTTGTAAGCTCATCTGGAATACCGGATAAACTATCACACGAATCAAAATAGAGCGACTTCAGGTTTGCAAGCTCTCCTACAGTGCATAGGTACATAATGAGTGACTATTGTCTTTGCTTTTGGCCACATGAGAACTTCTCGATCTACAAAAGCAACTCTGAAACCTTTCTTATCTAAAGACGAAGTGATGGATTCTTTGTTTGTCGAATACTAAACTGAATTGACCACAATTATCCGGGTGCAGAGGGGAAGAGGAGCTTACTTGACTCATCTTTGGGCTGTGTTCGAGACTCAAACAGGGGCCCCTTGCAGGGGCTGGAGCGGGACAGAACATTTACTTAAAGAATCCGGTAGCAGGCAGAGGGTTTTTCTTCTCAGACCAAGTTCTGTAATGCTGCAGCTGTCGTTTGAGAGCCTTGTAAGCTTAATGGAATACCGTATAAACTGTCACACGAATCAAACTAGAGCGACTTCAGGTTTGTAAGCTCTCTTATAGCACTTGGCAATGCTTTTAGCTTTGTACATACTGAAAGATCCAAAAGAAGAAGCCGAGAAAGATTACTGATAGCTTCAGGTGCATATTCAATTTCAGTTGAACTCAAGTTGAGAACCTCGAATTCTGTGAGTGGCCACAATGAGCTTGGCAGTAATTTTGTTGGACACTTTGATAGATCAAGCACCCTAAGATAGACAAGGTTTTGAAGAAAGGCTTCTGAAACCCTCTATGATATCTGGGAGAAGAGTAACTGCTATGCCATGTCACCAGCGATACATTCACCGATCGATAAGGGATGGGCACCTATGTTTTGTTCCACTTTGCTAACCGAGTGAAGGATCACATGTAAGCTGCCATTGCCATTGAGAATGTTTATACTATGCCATTGCTATTGAGAATGTTTATACTATAGACCCCGAAGACTGATTTGATATCTAAACAGGGGTGGATTGAAGTTAAGGACGAAGTGACGGATTCTTTTTTGTCTTTTTTGTCGAGTACTAATCTAAATTGACCACAATTAACCGGCGCAGAGGGGGGGAGGAGCTTACTTGACTCGTGTTTGGGCTGTGTTCGAGACTCGATCAGTGGTCCCTTGCAGAGGCAGGAGCAGAGCGGGGCAGAACATTTTCTTAAAGAATCTGGTAATCGTATCACCCGAAACAGTTGTATATACTATCATCGATAACCATGCCATAGCTGGATTTCTAGATTTGGCAATGGAAATATAAGGAAATGCAACCTGCCGATCTAAATTAATCTAAATTATTATTAGCTGACCTAGCTTGAAATTGTCTTACTTAGAAGTTACACCCCACTCAACTACTCCCCTCGACAACCTAACCTATCCTAAGAAATTACACCTTCGCTCCTTAATTACTTTCCCCACCCCGTTAACCCTAACTCCGCTCGTACCACCTACCCCGATACCACCTTACCCAGCCCCCCTACCAGCTCTACTCCCCCTCAACTTCCCCCTGGCGTCCCTCCCACCGTTGCCCCTACCCCTGCCCCTGCCTCGCTCCCCCACCTATTACCGCACCGTGGTACCACCTCCACTCCCCGCCGCTTACCCCACCTCGGTACCACCACCTCCACTCCCCCCCCCCCCCCCCGGGTCCCCCCCCCCCCCCCCGGGTCCCCCCCCCCCCCCCCGGGTCCCCCCCCCCCCCCCCGGGTCCCCCCCCCCCCCCCCGGGTCCCCCCCCCCCCCCCCGGGTCCCCCCCCCCCCCCCCGGGTCCCCCCCCCCCCCCCCGGGTCCCCCCCCCCCCCCCCGGGTCCCCCCCCCCCCCCCCGGGTCCCCCCCCCCCCCCCCGGGTCCCCCCCCCCCCCCCCGGTCCCCCCCCCCCCCCCCGCCGCTTACCCCACCTCGGTACCACCACCTCCACTCCCCGCCGCTTACCCCACCTCGGTACCACCACCTCCACTCCCCGCCGCTTACCCCACCTCGGTACCACCACCTCCACTCCTATACCTTCCTCCCACCTTCCCTACACAACTTAGGAGAGGGAGTTGTGTTTCTCTCCCAACCCTATCCCCTCCAATTTGACCCTTTCTCCTCCAATTTGAGAGAGGTTTTTTCACCTCCCTCTACTGCACTCTCCCCCAATGGGAGACGTGCCTAGGAGAGCCATTCCTAATGCAATGGAATGGACCTCCACTGTGACGTGCATCCCTCTTACTGGAGATGCTAAGGAAAGCCACTCCCCAAATGCAATGGGAATGACCTCCTCAGACCGTGGCGTTCTTCAACACCCACAGACCCGTCTTCGCTGTCTATACTCTATTCCTCTTATTATATACTGCCCAACCTCGCCCTCCATTGCATTTACTTTGCATGTGGGATAAAATTAAATGGAAGCAATTTGCCTGCAAAAATCACCTGCAGTCCACCCTCGAGGAACAAAGCCATCCGTCCGTACTTGTCAACAACGAAAATGGAGATTATGATCGACGACAAATTCATGACTCCAAGAATAACTGCAGACAAACCCAAAAGATATAATGTAAACGCCACGACGTTGATGCCCGAGAGCCACTGAACGAAGCGAATGGCGAGAGCCATGAGGAGTTGAGGTCTGTATTTCCTTCTCATAATGTTGAGGGCAAAGGATGCTTTACCCTCTTGGAAATGCCGGTAGCCTCGATCAAGTCCTCAAGCTCCTCCTGGACGTCTAGCGTGCTGCAGATCCTCTGCAACACGGCCCCGGCCTTCTCCATCTGCCCTCTTTCGATCAGACTGTCGGGAGTATCGGGAAGGGTAAAGGAACCCGATGCTGGGACGCCTGCCAGCCCCAGGGAGAGACGCCACCCCCAGGGATGGATCTCGGGAGTGCGATAGTTTATCAGAATCGCAGAAAGGACCCCAATGCCTATGAATAGCTGGAAGCCGATGTTGACGGCTCCCCTAAGTCTGGGAAGGGCCATTTCGGACAAATAAATAGGTACAGACTGAGAAGCATGCCATATGAGTTTCTTACTCCGGTATAAAGAAGAAAAAAATAAGGTATTCTTGTTTTACAAAATCAATTCATAGTCTGAAAAGAGATGAGCCTGAGCTTCCTTGATTAGTGAAACCCACACTTTTCTGCGATAGTTTATCAGAGTCGCAGAAAGGACCCGAATTCCTATGAATAGTTGGAAGCCAATGTTGACGGCTCCCCTCAATCTGGGATTTGCTCAATTTCGGACAAATAAATAGGTACAGACTGAGAAGCAGGACAATGCAGTATGAGTTTCTTACTCCGGTATAAAGAAGAAAAAAAAGTGTTTTTGTTCTACAAAATCAAATCATAGTCTGAATAGAGATGAGCCTGAGCTTACTTGACTAGTGAAACCCACACCAAAGCCCAGCATTGCTACATTGACAGCAGCGCCTTTGAAAAAGGTAAAACCACCGACCAGTATGGACTTCTGTCGTCCGAAAGCTCTTGTTGCCGCTCCGGTGGTCGAAGTCGACACGGCCGTAAAGGGAAGAAGTGAGCGAAGTCAGTATCTCGCTGTCGTGCTTGCAGTTCTAACTGGTTTTGGCCGTGGGTTGAACTCCGGCAATCAAACAAAATAGCATCCGAAACTCCGGCATGGATGTAACTCCACCATGGCTTCCATCAAAAACTCCGGCATGGATATAACTCCACCAGACAAAACAAGGCAAATTAAGAAAATAGCATTTAGCCAGAGGAAACCCTCCCCTCGTAACAGAGCCAGGGCTCCCGAGGGCCGACTCAGCCGAGCCCCAAATGACAGAGATATAAGGGGAAAGTACATTTAACGTAGTGTTACGTGGTACTGATGTCCAGGTCCAGGTGTCAAGTGATAGAATGACACAAAACAAAATCGATCCACACCATACTCCATGACCGATTGGAAAAGTTTAAGAAATGGAAAAGTTTGGGTATGAAACCTAACATCGAAGCACATACAAAGTTAATCAATAGATGGGTGCAAAAATAATTAAGTATATGGTATCATAAAAAGTATATGATATATCTTATATCCACAGCCCATAGGATTATGAGCAAAATATGAACTAATATCATTATTGTTTTATTTTAAAGAAAGGGATGGGTGCTTATTTTAAACACAGACTTTTAGTTACTATCACTGCTCTTTTACCCATACCATCAATACTCATATTTAATGATATTTGAAAACAATATTAATTGAATGTATTTTCTTGCCGATCTCCAAAGAAGGAGCGACCTCTCCATGCGTCTTGTTTTGTTTTAAAGTTAAAACTTATATGTGTAAGTTACAAAACAAGCACCTTACGGAGAGGCAATCCAGATAGGTATTAGTTTAGAGTGATTAAAGGCTTTAAACAGTCTTTTGTTATATACCCTTCTATCTTGTTTAGGTCCTTGAGAAGAGATTTTCTATTAGATTTATACTTCATAAATTTAATACGAAGAAGCATCTTAAGAAAGGACTCTATTTTACAAGTTTTATAATTTATAATGTTCAACATCTCTTATTCTTATTTGTGGAATCAACCACATTATATATATGTGGTATATTTATTGTTATAGATAATTCTTTGAAAAGTGAATTTCTCTTGGAGAGAAACTATGGGAAGAGTTAATGTTTTGGTTAATAGAACTTAAAATGGAATATACATACATTTAAGGTTCACAAACTTTAATATTCGGTGAGTAAACAAATAAAAGTAAAATGTTTTATATAGATTTATTATGGAACTCTATGGTGTAGGAATTATTCATTAAATTATTTAAAGTATGGAGTCTTTACAAAATTATAGTTGTAATATGTTATAATATTTACTTGGTTAGTTAAAGTAATAAGATTAAGAATTGTTGCTTATAGTAATTTAAATGTTTAAAAAAAAGGCCTTGTGAGTTTGAAAGTGGTCTTTCTGCAAGAGGTCTTGTGGTGAACCAAGTATATGTGTGTGTCTCTTGTGTTTATATTCTATATGTGATATTTATGCAAAATGCCCTAAGTTAAGGCTTTCCAAATCCTGAATGAGTTTTGGACATGATGTCTATGCATATATCATAAGAATTAGTACACAAGAGCCATAAGGTTACCATTAATGATTGTTGTTTACTAGGTTTAACTCATTATATGTGATGGTATTTGTGTTATGAAATATACTTACATAACAAGCATTTGGATAAGTATATTTTATGTGGAAATATGCTTGAAAAGTTAAATGATCCCTTGTTTAAATATTTAGTCTAAAGGTAAAGATTCAATAACTTGTAAGATGTTATTTACACTAAAGTACTAGTAATATTTCCAACACATAAAAGATGAAGTATGGTGAGAAGAGTTAAGAAGTTACTTAGTAAGGAGTAAATGAATTGGTTTATGTCATTACCCTCAGTGGAGTAAATGAACTAAGTGAAGCTAATCCAATTTTGTGTGCACTGAAATTCAAAATGATGAGCATTTTAATCTATTAGTCTAAGCACTCTACTATGCATATGAATGTAAAGATGTACCTTATGATAATCATTGGTACTAACGCTCTTGGGTACATGGAAGATGCTAAAGGAATAATTTTTATTTTTATTTTTTATAACCCATTTCTATGTAAATAGTAAGTTGAAAGTTGGGTTTGTTACAAAAAGAGATTGTGATGTAATGCCTTTCCCGATAGGAATCGCTTGTTTACAATTTCTAGCTATATGTCCTTGGTTACCACACTTGTAACAATTTATGTCATACCTCGATAATGGTGTAAAAGAATTCTGATTTCCTCCTTGAAAAACACTAGAACTACCATTCTTGTAGATAGATTTATGATTATGTTTTTAGTACGCTTTACATTCCATTGCTTTATGGACAAAATTGTTACAGGCATAAATAACAATTTCACAAAAAGAGTTGCTAATGTCTGCTTGCCACATTATCTGTCCTACTTTCATTTTGAGAAGGAGCTATTTTTTTGACTATATTACTTTACAACTATTCTCATAAGTGCATTAGCATAACTTCTTTTATTTCCTTCTTCATTTATGAAAGAGGATTGTTATGGCTTATTTCCTTTGTCATAACCTAGTCCAATTTTATTACTGGGTGATCTTTGACAACTTAGGATGTCATCTAGAGTTTTTGTGTTGCTCTTAAACTCTGATTGAAAGGATTCTTCACCAGTCTTCCTTCTAAGCAAGACCATTTCAAACTCAAACTTCTCTAATTCTTTCTCTCTTTTCTTGAGTTGTCATTCTATATTGTTTTCATCTTTTTGGCTTCTTGAAACTAATTTTTTAAGTCAACAATAATTATTTATGCATCATTGTTTTTGTCCTCAAATTTTGTCACATGAATTTTTATTTTTGTGTACACCCTCTTATACTTCCTTGATTCTTCAAGAGCATTTATAAGTTCTGCTTCAAGACCTACCACACCTTCTATTTCTTCTTCGGATATTTTGTTATCTATTTCCATGAATAGTACTAATGCTTCTTCATCTTCACTAGACTCATTTGAGCAACTATCATCCATGGAATGAATTTTTTTAATGTTTTTCTTAAGTTTCTTCTTGTATATGGTTTTACTATTTTGATCTTTCTTATAATTGCAAGGTTCTTTATCATCATTATCCTCTTTTTTTATGTAAGGACACTTTGAGGCATAGTGACCAGTCTTTCCACAGTTAAAACATTTCAGGGTTAGCTTTCCTTTGTACTTGCCACTACCTCTCTCAAGTTTCTTGATAAAAAAATATTCTTCATCATCTAAGTTTTCTAAGTGGTTCTTGGATAAGGATTCAAACTTCTTTGGCTCTTTTGAGGATTTAAATGTTGCCTCTTTTCTTGATGGTCCATCTAGTCATTTTCTCATCTCTATGCAGTAAAGATCCCATGTAGTTCATCTACTATCATAAGTTCAAGATCACCTCGTTCTTCTAAAGTAGAAACCTTTGAGTCATACCTCATTGGTAGGGTTCTTAGTACCTTTTCAACAACTTCTTTCCACGGGGGCGTCACCTAGGGACCAATATGATATCACGTCCATTCATATTGGGGGGGGGTTAAAATTAAAAAATTAAAAGTCAATATATTGGTGGTATATTAGGGGTAAAAAGGGGTTTTTTTAACTATATAAATATCCAATATGTTGGGGGATATTTTATTCCACAATACTGCCCGCGCCCTTCATCAGTGCTCCAAGCCTGCGTGCACCCTGCGTATGCTGCATAGGGTTTTCCTATGGTTTTCTCCGTCGTTTTTCTGGGTTTTCTCCATCCTGTTTTATGGATAACAAGGGCATTTTTTCAAATCGTAGCAGTGTTGGTCCTTAGGTTTTCTGTGGGTTTTCTCCATCGTGTTTTCTGGCTGAATAACGAGGGCGTTTTTTCAAATCGTAGCAGTGTTGGACCTTGGGTTTTCTCCATCGTGTTTTCTGGAAAACGAGGGCATTTTTTCTAGTGCGTAGCAGTGTTGGTCCTTGGGTTTTCACCATTGTGTTTTCTGGAAAACGAGGGCATTTTTTCTGATGCGTAGCAGTGTTGGTCCTTGGGTTTTCACCATCGTGTTTTCTGGATAACGAGGGCATTTTTTCACCATTTTCTAGTCGTGGGTTTGTGGTGGGTTTCTCTGGTGCATAGCAGTGTTGGAGGAGGCACGTTGGAGAGCCACTGCATAGCATTCTTGCATAGCATTCTTGGAGGTAAGCTATACTGTGTTTAATCCTCTGATGAAAAATGCCTTCTAGTGAATGAAAAGTTGAAGATCCAAATAAAGAGTCACAAGATTAAAAGCTTGTGACTCTTAGAGATATCAGCTGTGCTTTTCTAGTGGTTGGTATTATATTTTTTCTTTGCATGAACGATATGTGCTTTTCTAATGTTTGGTATTATATTTTTTTTCTGTGCATGAACGGTAGAAGCTCTAGATTTCCTTGGTTATACTTATGATTTATTTGTTAGAAAAAGTGACTTCAGACTAGTGGGTTTAGAGGCTGGCATTGTTCAATCAGTTGTCCCAAGTTATATTTTGGTAAAGTTTGTTGGGTGTGCGGTGACACAATGTAGCCTTCAATGTTAAAAGTGAATTGCATCAAGTAATAGCATTGGAGGCCTTGCACTTGTTTGTTATGGAGCCCTGTTTAGTTTCACTTAATTGCATGGTAGAATGGATTGGACTTCGAGAATGTTCTTTTGCAAAACTGAAAGTGTTGGTTGCCCCCTTCAAATGTTCCTGAAAGCAAGGTCCCTGTTATAACAATGATCGCAGTATGCACATTGTCCTCTTTTTTTAGGATGGTAGTCCTAGATTACTTTTTCTCATAATGGATTTTTTTAAGAGGCCTTCTATGCTTTTGGGAGGGGATGAGTCTTCATGTTCAGTCCTTGAGAGTTGTGTGCCATCTTCTGTTGGATTTGAGCAGCAAAGGAGCAATCTCTCAAGGTAAAGGTCTAGAGAATGATTGGTTATCTTTTGTTATGGTGTTCTTCTGAAAGAGTTAGGATACACCATGTTCATTTCTTCCAGAGTTGTATAGACAGGAAAACCCTGACTTTTGAATCATTAAAATTGTAGAGTTGTTGCGAGTATCTATTATTTGTCTGATACTTTTCAACGTTTACTATTTTCTCAGGTAAACTGTATTTCATATGGCAATATTATACTATAAGATAGCCTGGCATACATCCCCTTTATGGAAGATACTTTATATCTACCTTCTTCTTGCAAGATAACTTTATATAGAGTGATTTCCGCTACTGGCTACCTGGGACAAAGAAAGAATAGGCTCACATCTTAACCATAGCTATCCCAAATTATATAGAATGAAGGTTGTTCCGCAGGGTCTAAGAAGGTAATGGAATAAAAGGGCTCTTAGTATCAAAGGTAACCTACCCATCTACCCCCGACTAAGGAACCATCGGAGGGTAGCTTGTTGCTATTGAAATAAAAAAGGAAAGGCAAACAACCCTCCTTGCACTAGGCTTTGTACTCGCACCAGCACCTTCTTTGCACCATTATTGAAAGGTGGCTGTATTTTCTTAATTCAAACTTCCTTTAACCATACTTACTACTTCCTAGCTCCGTAGCTCGCATTCTCAATTCTAACACCCTATCTATGGTAAAGGCATCAATCAATGAAAGAGACACAGATCTATTATATCCCACCCACAACTAGGGATCCACGGCTTAGAAGCATAGGCAAGGAGCTTTTCTGAGGCAGAAACGCACTACTATTGTTTGTCTGATACTTTTCAACGTTTACTGTTTTCTCACTTAGTCAGCAACTTAGTCCATCACATAATTTTTTATTGTTCAAACTTCATTGATTCCAATCAGTTTACATGCAGACATCAGATTTAACACTGGGTACACTGTACCTTGAGACGGAATGGGGCTTCATTACATCCACCACAGTTTTCCATTCACAAGGTAGGGTCCACCTTCTATGTAAAGCTCCTGAGTTCCAACGCAGAAACATACCACAAGAAATATCAGGTGGCAAAGCGTGTTTAGAGATTCACCATTGTTCTGATCTGAACACATCTATAATGCAATCATAGTTGGCATGCTTCATGTCAATCTCTAATTAACATATTGAAGTCTCGTAGAGTTACTGTTGATGTCTAATGTTTGTATGATACTTGGGAAATGTACATTGTTTTCTCATATCGTTAGCAACTTAGAGTCTATGACATCATTTTTAATTGTCCTTACTCCATTGATTCAGATTAGTTTACACAGACATCAGTTCCAACCATGGGCACACTGCACCTTAAAACAGAGTAGGGTTTTTATAAACACCTACCGTTGTTTTCCATTCATAAGAATATGTCCACCTTCTATCTAAAGCTCCTTGGTCTTCATACAGAACCATGCCTCAAGAAATATCATGTGGCAGAGCTTGGTTTAGAGATTCATAATTTTTCTAACCTGTATCGGGTATGCACACTTATAAATTTAAAATGCAAGCACAGTTGGCATTCTTGATGTTTATCGCCACTTAAGATAAGCTTCTATGCTAAGTTACCAAGGTATGGATACTGGGGAATGGGTGCAGGTTTGGGTATGACACTTTCGAAATAGGAGACGGGGGTATGTCAAGGGTACATATATCAAATTTTATATATGCAATAATATATGGAAAAAATGAGTACTGAAATTTATGTAAATCAACAATGATTCAAATTCATTTTGAAATTCAAATGATTCCAATGTCCATTATTGATCAATTGACATTCATAGTTGAACATTGAACATTGACATTCCTTCCCTTTCCAGATAGGGTCTGGAAATGACAAGCAGAAGAATCTGGAACTTGAAACTTGATGAAACTGAAATATGGGGACTCAGGGAGAGAAGAATGCTTCACGGTGAACTATTGGCCTGGACACTAATTCCTATAATTAAAATAGCGAAGAATGCCCTACTTGCTCTCTTCTTCTCAGTTGGTCTCTTCCGAGCTCACATAACCAAACTGGAAATGCAAAAGTGAGCATGAAACAAGGGTTTAAGGGGTTAGGGCTTGATGGTTATAGGGTTACCTGCTGGGCCCACCCTAAACGCAACCTTATTAGGGATTTTTAATGACTAAAGGAATTTTCACGCTAAAAGGAGTGTTGTTGTAAGGGTATGTCTCTAAATTATGTCAAGGGTATGGTAGAGTAAATGAAGGTGTTGAGGGGTACGTTTCCGGTATGTAGGTATGGCTATGGGTAGTGGTATGAAGAATACTACCCCTAGTACACATACCCATGCTACTTACCTTCCATGGTGGTGTCTTATAACGGGTTGCAAAGTTTTTGATGGGTAGCAATGCATTATGAACCATGATTATAGGTCAGAAAATAGATTTATTATGTAGCAAATACTTTGTTGGTATGCTTTTTATTTTTTTTCTAGGGAATACCTTGCAGGATCCCCTCTTCCCTTGAATATCCAGCCCAATAGCGACTATTTTTTTTATTTTGTTTCCAGGGAATACCTTGTAGGATCCCCCTCTTCCCTTGAATATCCAGCCCAATAGCGACTAGTAACCCTGAGGGGCTCAACTAGATTTGAACTAGTAACCCTACCCGTCAACAACTTGCTTTTGACAAACCATTCAACCACTTGAGCTATGCAGGTTATGTTAATGGACATAGAAGGATATGCTATGTGTGTGGCCTATGCAGATGGTTTCCTGATGTGAGAGTAATTAGAAAAATTTTATCTGCCCTTGGCAACTTAGTTAGAAATACTAGTTACTATACTATGCTTGTTTGCAAATGGAAGGAAAAAAGCATCTGCAAATTGTTTTAGTAATTAGTATAAAGTATTATCTAATTACTAGTAGTAACCGGGGAAGTTACCCTCTTTTCATTGAAGTTTCATATCTATCATCTATAGTTATCAGATTTCATATATCATGACCTATATATTGTTATAAACATAAATGAAATGCTTACCTCTAACATCAGAAAATATTTCTCACGTTTCTTGAATTCTTTGTCAAATTGGTTTTGAGTCTTGACATGCTTCTCTAGTGATATTTGGTAAAGGAGGATGCAACTTCAAGCATGATTCTGACAATTTTATTTTGAACTCATTAGAATGTGGGAATTGAAGAATAAAATCCACAGTGCCCACTGCTCTCTGCCAGAAATGTGGAGAGTACTCCTTCAAAATCAGTGAAAAAATATAATAAAACCAACAAAGAGTTAAGTGAAGCTTAGGCTTCTGAATTCTCAGGAGACAGTAAGGCAGATAGGCAGTGGGAGACATTGAAAGATGGAAGTAGTCAGCTAACCAAAAGATCTTCCAAGAGAAAGCAGGGAAGTAAGGATCAATCCAATAATGGTTCAGCCCGCAGAAGGAAAATCCTGGGTGAAGAAAATATGGATGGTACTGAGACACAAGATGAAGAAAATCTTCTTTACTCTCGTGCTAAGGTTGTGAAAAGGGATCTGCTTAAAGGTCTCGGTTCCCTTACTGAATCTGAGAAGAAAATTACAATCTCTATTCCTTATCTGGAATTTACATTAGTAATGAGCATTGAGGAGCAATGAGGAGCATGCAAATGAGTTGAGGTGCATAACCTCTGGTCAATATAAGTAAGAGTTGATTGTGACATCTAAGCAATATAATTGAGACTTGACTAGTAATCTTTTTTTTTTGTATTAATAGCTTTGGCAAATTGCCTGTGCCAAAGTTGCAGAGACTGACTACTGACTGCATGAATTTATTTGGGATTATATATCGAGATTTATGTTTCTGTCATTTATATTTAAAGTTTACTTCCATGGTCTCAGGTAAATACTTGTAGTAATGTTTATTTACTTCTCTATGGTAACAGGCTTATCGTTTGAGTTATGCCTGAGTACATCCCCATGCCTGCCTTGTTTTCACTCTAACAATGTGCATTTAATCCATTCATCTCTCTATCCATGTCTATGCCTTTGTTGTTTATATTAAAAAATAGGTCCCAATTGGTCATATAAATTACTTTTGGCTTGGCCGGATCCAAATATACATATAAATAGAGGGTAACAGACAGATCTTGCCTACCATTATGCCAGGCTATACTGAAGGCATTCTGACAGGCTACACTAGCTTGGATTAAATATGGAATGCCAGAAACAACAATGTGATCAAAACAAAACTTAAATCTAACTACCTTTTAAACAGAATAGACTCAGAATTATGATAAGCTCTGTTTTTAACTATTGCCATCTGCTAGTGGAGAAATGATTTCATTTACATGCGTTGGAAAATAGGAATGTAACCAGTTTTTTTACATGACAAGAAACCTCCCATAACCAATGATTATGTGGCTAGTGCTACAGGACCCAAATTCCAGATCTCTTCATACAGAGGAAAATTAGCATAGTTCAAAACCCTCCAAACCTCCACCCTGCACTAGGAGGAATTAAAGCCTTTGCCTTGCTTATCTAAAAGCTCAGTGCCACCCAATTGGCAATAATACCTCGCAAGCTGTCAAATTATTAAAGTTGTTATTAGCCATCCTACTTTATTACAATGATTCTCAAAGAAGGACCACCAAAACCGTTGGGAAATTAACAAGGTTGGATGTCTTAAAAATATTGAGTGAACCTTGTATATGGGTTTGACAGGAAATCATCTCCATTACATAATGGGGAAAAATATAAACTCAACATATCCCAAAGGGACTTCAGAGTTCATGTAAGACGACTACGAGAGTGTTGTCTGCCCTCATCTCTATGAAAACCAGGACCAACATTAAAAAATTAGGAGAGTGGGCAAATGAACAATGAACATTTTATCTGTTTCAAAAATCCATTGATAATGACAAATTATAAAACCCAGATTCACAAAATTGTCTTAGTGGGAAGTTCTACAAGAATACCCAAAGTGCAGAAATTGCTTAAAGATTTCTTCCATGGAGAAAAGGAGTACTGTAAGGCCATCCAATCTAATGAGGCAAACCTCATACTTTGAGAAGTCACTCACCTTAGTCCAGAAGTATTCCAACAATATCTAACCATACCTTCCTATTCAAGGAAACTATTAGATATAATCCTTAGAAGTTGAGATAAGATAGAATTTATGAGACAATCATGTCATGTATACAGAATTCATGAGCTTTGGTACTAATTGTGGATAAACTGAAAGATTAGCTCAATTGCAATATCTAAAAGACTAACTTTTGTAGAAATACTCATCACACAAACTGAAGAAGATAGAAATTTCCACAGGTCGATTACAAGGAAGCAAGTGTTATAATTGCAAAACTTTATGAGTAAATGTGAGCAATTGAGGAATGAAATGTATGTGCGAGATCTTCCATTTGGAATACCATCTAGATTTCGTTTACTATCTCTGTCATCAACACCTTGGCATGTTCCATGTTCTGCCTCTGAATGCAATGGAACAGGCTGCAAATGCAAATTAACATTCCCTACCTTATTTTTTTGAAAAATACATCCTATATTCTCAGAAAAATATTTACAAAAAGAAATGCAGAAAATGACTAAAGAAGAAATAACTTGTAAGCAACTATGTAGCATATAAATTGCACTCTTGACATCTTTGTGAGCCAACATGCTATTCTTCTACCTTTACAAGCTGTGGGAGAGAGTTGTCAATCATGGAGACTATAGTTTGCCTCTAGAAATGATATCATTTTTTTAAGAATACTTGATTTAAATAAATTTGTGATATAAGATGATAAAAAGGCAAAATAAAGTATGACAAGTTTGTTCTAGTGAAGTAAAGAAGAGCACCTCTGCTGAATCTATTCAAAGGGGACAACCATCAAAACTTCCTTTCCACAATGTTCAGCATGTGTAGCCAACACACTTGAATTCCTTCCTATTGCCCAAAATGTAGTGAAGTCATCATCTACATAATTCATCTGTATATAAAAGAGACGTCAAAGTGTATTTGGTAAACTGTTTGAAATCTCAATCATCAATTAAGCACAAGTTGATACCACTCCTGTTTAGCATGGATTTCAATAGAAGAGAACTAGGAAAAAATAATTATGCAAAAATCAATTTAAACGAGTAATTTCAATGCTACACACTTTCATGTAGAATTTCATGACTGTTCTAAATGTTGGTATTTGGTAAAGAAAGGGATAATGTCTTACAACATTCTTAGAGTTAACATAGAGTAACGTCCAGTTAGTTTACATTACAATAATGCCGAGAAGCAAGCTATCTTAGCCAATGTTTTTCCTCTGTGTAGAATTTCATGACTATTCTAAATGTTGGTATTAGACACATATTAGACAAAGCTAAGATCTTACAAAATCTACAAAATGGACCATAGTTGTTTGAAAAGACACATTTCTCGCAGGTTTTATAGCAGTAATTGAATTAATAATTTTGATCTGCAGTTTGAGGGAATTTACACATACATTAATTAATATTCGAACTGTAACTATGCACTAATAAAGAACATTGAAAAAAGTTTTGAAATCATTTAACATCATTTCTGAAATCAACTTAACATCAACTAACATCTTTATGAAAACATTTATTTAACATCAACTTGATTTACAGCAAGAAATCATTCATAGTTGATGTAGAAACCTAAGTCTCTCTGAAATTACATTTATCTTTACAACTTAGTTGCTCTTAGGTAAGCCCTCCATGTGTTGGATTAAACCCAAAGTGAGGGGAGTAGTTGCTTTGGTGACAATGATAACTCTTCTCAAGAATCAGGAATATGGATGGTGCCAAAATATCAGGAATCTCGAATTATCCTTTCTTTCCCTTGATTTTGCTCATGTCTACAAAGAATACAATAAGAAGGAAAATGGCTTATCCAATGAGGCACTCTCTATGGCATCTGGCCTCTTACAGTTCACTGAAATATGTGAAGGTGAAATAGTGGGGAATGGATCAATGAAGCTCTTTTAATTTGAGCTTGACCTACTCTCTTTGACATCTTTGATGCTGATTTTTTCAAGAGTATGACATAATTTAGATTTTTTACATCCTTTGGATGTCTGAGGCAGACGTTGATCTCCTCTTGTATCAGTTTCTTGGCAGGTCCATAAGTGCCTCCCTGGATAAGCCATGACTGGGTTCTTCTTGCATTCCCTTATAGACATCTTTTGAAGTCAGGATGAAGATGGGATGTATTCCTTGGTATTTTGATCTTGGTGGTGAAGTTGGTTATCTGACCTCTCAATGTAGATATCTGGAAGAGTCTCTGAACTAGATGTCTTTATATGAAGTTTGATAATTCATTTTTGGCATATTATAACCTTAAAAACACATTTTATGCATCCTATTATATGCCCCTTGCTTACAACCTAAAAGGTGACCAATCTAATGTTGATAGAGAATATTTCATAGCATATCTTCTACATAGCTAAATTATTTAATAGAAGAAGAGTAATTTCAGAACTATATTTAATACTAATTGTCGTTACATGAAGTTTGATAATTCATTTTTTTCAAATTATATAACATTTATAAAACATGTTATGCATTCTATAGTATATGTGCCTTGTTTACCAAAAGGTGACCAATCCAATGTTATGTTAACAAAGGATGTGTCATCACATATCTTCTACATAGCTAAAAACTTGTGTAAGAGTAATTCCAGCACTGTCTACATCAATTTGACTAGGTCTACAATGTTGATGATAAAAGGAGTATGCATATTAAGATTATGATGTGAAGTTAAATGCCTCCCTTCCAAAATCTTGCCGATTTCTCTTTGTTACCTGTCATTAGAGCTACAATACCTATTCACACTAATGTGAGAGATTTAAGTCTCTTAAAGTGTTATGGCTGCAATTTCATTGTGTTGTTGAGTTGTGGAAGCTCTACCAACTACGTAATCTTCACCATTTGGATGCAAAATTGATCTCAAAGATCTAGGGAGTGAATTTAAGAGTTGTTGCATTTATGTAGGAAGTTTCCAAAATGGTTTACTTGAGCTTTGTGAGTGACTACTGAACAAATTTATCTCTCCTTGGACCATTCTTCATTTATTAGGCGAGTTCACTTATTACTAAGTTTTTTTTCTTACCCCAAGGCCAAACACCATGTAGAATAGGGCTTAGGCTTGCAAGTTGGGAATATTAGTCAATTAAGATGTTTTTATCATTTCCTAGAGTGGATTGTAATGCTTGGGGCATTTCCATCAAAAAGAACAAGACTAAATTCCAAAAAGAACAAAGACCTTTGATCACCTCTATGTTTTTTCATCTCTTGTTTTGATCACCTTTTGATCTTCTGCAGGTACGTTGAAGCTAGCTCTTCAGTTTGGGGAGGGCTGTTTGAATAAGCCACTAACAATACATTTTTTTTCAAGGTGTTTCATCCTGATAGTAAGATTTCTTCATCCTTTTTAGATATTTGAATTGAAAGTGCATACTTTGCTTCCTAGCTCTTTGTTTTATTAATGAACTAATATGCATGTGTAAATTTGAATTACTTTTTGTTTTTCATTTATTTATGGATGCACTCACCTCATTTCGTAGCCTTATTATATCCAAAATTTTGAAAAAGATGTTATAATTTTATTCATTTCTTACCAACTAAAAGGTACACATGGATGTAAATGCAGATGGATCCAAGTGATGTTGTGGACTTTGGAATTTTTATTGGTGAAGAGAATTGTCTCCTTGGCATAGTCCAGTGTCAAAAAGGTTGTACATATGCTGATATCCATTCTGAAATTGTGAATGATGAAGTCGTTCAATATCCTTTTGATTTTATTATTGGCTCAACTGGATGTCCCTTAAATGCAAAACAAGAGGAAAGAAGGAAACCTACAACAACAAATGTAGGAATTAAGAGGAAAGTATGCACGATGGTTGTTGATACATTGGAATCAAATGTAATGGAGGGAACGCCAATCTCTGAAAACATTGAAGGGAATGTGGAGGAACCTATGCATAAACA
Organism: Pseudotsuga menziesii; assembly: GCA_001517045.1. NCBI lineage: Eukaryota > Viridiplantae > Streptophyta > Pinopsida > Pinales > Pinaceae > Pseudotsuga > Pseudotsuga menziesii. The sequence goes on from LPNX010330316.1 coordinate 499,481, forward strand.
ACCAAGAGTTGGTAATGTGTCTGAGTCAGTGGAACAAGTTGTGGTTGATCCTAATGTATTGGCATCTTGGCAACATAAAGTGAATAGTTTAATGGAAGAGTTTGTCAAGGAGAAGCTAACACTAAAGGTATATTTAGAAAATGGAAAACCTAACATAAAGATCCGTTGTGAAATCTGTGGCATTGATTATGGAATGGGGGAAGTATCCTTGGCAGCACGAACAATTCATAACTTCAAAAACAATCATATGAAAACAGGGTCCCATCAACGTCAAATTTCAATGTTGGGAATTAATGAAATTCCTTCAGGTAACAAAGAAAAGTAGACAACAGTGGCTAGAGATCAACTTGAGATTGATCAAGCAATCAAACTTCTACATGATTTCAACCAAACGCAAGAGCCTAATTTGTTCAAGGTGGTGGAAGCAACACTTGCAAACTACGAGGACAAGAAAAAAGTAAGAGTGGAATGTATGCGATGCAATAGATGGTTCTCTTTGGTGTCAGCAAGTGGTAATATTGTCAGTTCTCTAAATGAACACATGAAATCAAAGAAGCACACTACTAATACTACAGTTGAGGCTTCACATGATACAGTTGTGTTGAGGAGTGGAACAGTTGGGAGACCGAAGAAGCCTACCAATGAAAGTTCCAACAAAGTTTGTCTAAGTTCTTGATCCCACCACTACCATCACCATTACATGGGGCTTCTACAAGTCCACATCCTTCTAATTCAGGTGTGGAAATTACCCAAGTTTTAAAATATAATTTGAATTTGAATATGCACATTACTTTATTTATTATTACTTGTTAGTAGCATTTAGTAGATCATTAACCAATGTGTTTTTTCATCTTGTTCTAGGACAAACACCTCCCTCCATATTATTATGTTGGGGGTATTGGGATCCCTATCTTGAGAGAAGAGGGGATAGATTGGACACAAAGGTTCTAATGGATGACCAACGTGGTGGAAAAATGTGGGCCATAGAGAAACATACCAGGAGAACACTAAATTATCATGGTATTGAATGCAGTATTAATGGTACATACATACATATTCATTGCAAGAGGGTTTCTGAAACAGGAATACCTTTTGATTCATTGGCATGCAATTTTTGTAAGATTATACTTGATTGTGATGACTTTCGAATGTGATTATATCGCGAATCAAGGAGCAACATGAAAAGACATGGGAGAGATACAGGGAAAGGGAGAAGGTTGGACCATTTGACTCAAACTGAACTCAAAATTATTGCAAGAGAAGCAAATGCTACACATAGGTTAACAATGCGATCTCTTTCGTGGGAGAGGACAAAGGTTGCTACACTGTCTATAAGAACAAGGTCTCTAAGGGAAAAGTTGTTCGAATCTGCAGGAAGGAAGGATGTGTTCAGGTTTTGCAAGGATGTGTGTGAGGCTCATAAGCAAGGAAAATTACAAGGTAAAGATGCAGTTTGGGAATTTGTTCAATATATATTTCACAACCTAGTTCGTTCAAAGTCAGGTAGAAGGTATAGTGCATCCACTCAATCCATTTATGAGATGATTAAGGTATGGGGAGGTCCTAGATTACATAGCTTTATTAGCTTGAATTTGGATGGCCCTTCGATATCTATGACTTTAAGGCAAGTTAGAAAATCATTGACATATATCGCAGGGGAGGAAGAGTACATTTTTGAGACAATCAAAAAAATTTATGCTTCCTATAAAGCCAAACATGGTATAGAGGGCCCAATTCCTGTATGCCTTGCTGAAGATGAAATTGTTGTGAAAAAATATGTAAGGTGGGTAGAAAAAAGTGATACATTGGTGGGTTTTTGTGGTAAGAAAGAAGAACATAAGTGCCAATCACATTTCTTGGCGACAGTTGGTGAGGGCGCTACAAGCTATGAGATTATTACATATGCCTTCAAGAATTGTGTGATTGGCCATTATGCACGTGTTATTATTGCAAACCCTTTACATGAGAAGCTTCCTCATTTGGTTGTGGTTGTTCATCCAAAGTGCAACAGGTTTGATGCAAATTTTGTCAATCGACAATGGGAAAAAGTAGAAGACCTATGGAAGAAACATGTGGAATATTTGTTAGGACCTATTATTGGTCATTCCTCATATGGGGATAGTAGGAGAAGAATGCTTATGCTGAAGGATTATTACTCAACGACAGGCATGAGATATCAAATTCCTTGGGAAGGGTGGAGACTAACTGGGTTGTATGATGGCTTTAAAGTAACAGGACTTCATGACCAGGATTACATCCACAATGGCAAAAGCTAGTGAATCCTTTGTTTAGTGGTCTACGAGATCTGATTGTTGGAAAAGAGTTGATTAGTTTTAACCATGTAAGAATGGTTTATAACAATTTTAAAGTGGATGACCACAAGCTTAAAATTGAAGATATAGAGAGGATTGATTGCCAAAACTGGGGTTTAGCACAACGCATTGCTTCAAGGCATGTCCAGAGGTGCTTGAAGGAAATGAGATGTACAGGTGGCAAGACAGAGAGGACATCGGGTACAGAGACCTATCTAGCAATCGTTGCTGACTATATTGATATTTTTTTGTCTCCTAGTTTAACTCTTTGGGAAAGAGTGGGAAATTATTCAAGAGTCCATCATTTCTTCACTTTATGGCTATGTTGGGTCAGAGAACAAGAAAATACTAATGTCAACATTAATTTCATTAGTAGAGAGGCATATCAAGATGTGAAAATTCCTTGCCACTTTGCGGTTTTGTTGATGAGATTATTTCGTGATCAATACTCTAACTTACCATGTGCATTGCACCTGACTGGGTCAGATGTATGTGAGAAATTCTTTAGCAAAGTCGGTGGCATGGTTGGAGTAGAGAGGGCATATGATTTTGTTGACTTACTTCATGCTATTGGAACCCTTAATAGAGTTGCTGAAGAAGAATCGAATCCCCAAGGGCTTCGTTTCAATAAATCTCATAAGAAACAAATGAGTATCTGGAACAAATTGCATCAACAAATAGTAGAGGAAGGTGATGTCTTGTCACAATATGATTCAATTTCCACCGATAATAAAATTATAGAAGCTCTCAAGATAGGATTGGAGGATGCACAGGGAATTTTACAAGGTCTTGGCATGCAATAAAAAAGACACATAAAAGATTCTTGGTGGTTTAAACCATGGATAGAGGATCACAATGTTCCAACATTTGAAGATGTGGATGAAGTAGTTGATAATTCTCCACCGGGTCATTCGACATCCATATTCCAATCTTCGTATTTTATGGTACTCAATGATAGTGAATTGGAAACAATGGAAAGTGAGTGGAGGCACGAGTTGGATGGAATTTTAGATTCCGTTGATGAAAATGTAAACATAACTACCAAACCAGTGGTGGAGCTCGATGGAAAGGACATGTACAAATCTTGTTTGGTTAGTCAATTGAATGGAAACTTGACATTATCGAAAGATAGATTGACTAAAGTGAGGAATGGAGTATACTTCAGGAGAGATGAGAGGGCCCCCAAAAAGGGTGTTGCAATTGGTTTTGGAATTGGATCAGATTGTACAGTGTTGTTTGAGAGTGAGTCTATAGCTGTAGCTGAACGTACTACAAGAAAAGGTGTATCTCAAACTACAAAGCACGACATTTCTTCTGGGACTTGGTACATTGGAAGAGTTCAAAGAATAAGAAAGTAGGATGGTAATAGGGTGTTTGATTACCATAATGACATTTATCTTTTGGATAGGCCTGAAGGTGTTGAGCTTCAATGTTGTTGGTACAATAGAATAAAGAGGCAACACATGTACAAGTATGATTCAACAGATCATCTATTCATACAACTCGAATCTGTTATAGCAACGGAAAACCTATCATAGAATATCAAGAAAGACACATACAAGTTAGAAGAAAGCGACCACGGAATTTTTGAGGATTTCATTAAAAATTTAAATAGGGTGAAGTTTTCAAACCATTCTAATTTATCTTATCTTTTGTACTACTGTCTTATAACTTATTTATGAAGTAGTATTTTTTGTATTATTGTTGATTCGTTTGTATAAATTTCATACTCATTTTAATTTATCTTATCTTCAGGTGCGGTGAATGGTTTGGATGCCGAACAGTAGGGATAACTCTATGTGAAGTTATCGATTGTCAAATATTTCTCTATGCGTTCTTGAAGCATGGTTCTTGAGGGTTGCTGAACTGTTCGCTAGTTCAACAATTATGTTTAATAGTACTTTCAAAAGGATGAAACCAGTTTTTGTTTGTCAAATTTTGGTGCCCATGCCCATGATAGAGCTGTCATATACTTTCTTTTGCTACTTCAATACTTAAATGGAATATTACTTAATGTGTGTTTCTTGAAATGTGTTTTCTAAATGTTTTCTTAAATGGCATATCATGTTCTTTAATTTCGTCATGTTTGTGTGGAGTGCATATTAACTCATTAGGAAATTGTGATTGTTGTTGATTCGAGAGATGGCTATGGTGTGGAAATCTCTTGTTATAAAACTCATTGTTGTGCACCTATTGTGGTATGGAGTGGGTATGATTGGTTCTACTTTCTATAACCAATGAATCTTATATAGTGATGACAAAAATATATAAAACAATGTACCTTGAGAGAGAGAACATATTATTGGTCTTGTTGGTCCTATAAAGGAGTTGTATGTCCACCTTATATGGTTCACCTTGACCTTTTGGGTTTGTTGTTTGTTTTGTTGTGTCCACCTGGGTTGACTCATGATCACCTCATGATCCTTTATCTTACTTTGTCCATAGGTGATGTTTATTAATGTTTTGATACCTTACCTTAAGGAGCGTGATTGAACTCTCTCCCTTTGTGTAATCTTTGCACGATCTTTGTTGATGCTCCATGTGATATCTTACTGCACCATCCCCGTGACTGGGCTTTCCTTGTTACACCTTCCATGTGGTCACTTTGCACCAGCGTGACCGTGAATCTGTTGGATTTTGGGTCCTCCCCTAGCGTGACCGTGGCCTGTTTCTTGGGTGGACTGTGGGTTCTTCCATAGAGTAACCGTGAGTCTGTTTCTTGGTGGAATGTGGCTCCTTCACCAGCGTGACCATGATTTGTTTCTTTGCACTTTCTTGGTGGACTGTGGGTCCTTCAACAAGGCTGAAAAACCTATTCCTTAGTGATACCTTGAGAGGTCCTTCTCCAACATGACTATGATCTATTTTATTGGGTGGAATTTGGGTCATTCACCAGCGTGAAAGTGATCTGTTTCTTGGTGAACTATGGGTGCTTCACCAGCATGACTGTGATCTGTTTTCTTGAGTGGACTGTGGGTCCTTCCCCAACGTGACCGTGATCTGTTTTCTTGGTGGACTATGTGTCCTTCTCCATCATGACCATGATCTGTTTTCTCAGGTGGACTGTGGGTCCTTCCCTAACGTGACCATGAGCCTGTTTTCTTGTGTAAACTGTGGGGTCTTCCCCAATGTGACATTGAGTTTCACTTTATGGGTGGACTGTGTTTTTTCAAGCATGACTGTGCAAAGTATGCTTGTGTGTCTGTGCAGTATGTGACTGCATCGTTACCCAGCATGACTGTGTTGACAGATTGACTGTACTGGGTATGAATGTGCTTGTTGACTAAGAACTCTGGGTCAGTATGTTGTCTGTATGCTTATGCTTTAACCCTCTCTGGATCTCTCGCAAGGTACATAAATTGTTTGTCTATATTGACTTGTCCCTTCGGTGACAAGATAAAATCTGAAAAAAACTGAGTATATGCTTGATTCAAATATTGGTTATGATTATTTACTGTTGATATCTATTGTACATTTCCTTATCATGTTGTTATTGTACATGGCATTTGATGATTCTTGAGGACCAACTTTAACACAGTGAATAATGGAGCGTTAAGTTGAAAGAGATGAAAATTATGTTTGTTTGGTTTTATTGAAAAGTATTGGTTTTCTTGAAAAGTATAGGAAGCTTACTTTATAATTCTCTTTTCCTTTTACTTTATAATTTTCTTGAAAAGTACTTACAAGTCTCAAGGAGAACAATGAGGTTCTTTTATGGTGGATATGACCCATGTATTAAAGTATACGCAAATGAATATTTAAACAGGGTTGATGTTCAAGAAGCTCTTCATGCAAATGTTACAAGGATTCCTTTCAAATGGGCAATCTACAAGTGGGTATTTGTATTCTAATATCTAATAAGCTCATGTTATTTGTGATTCTAGATCATTTTAACTCTGGATATATTGGGATACAAAATGTTTGAGGGGCAAATCTCTTCACTCTTTATACTGCCTGGGTAGCAGACCTTGGTCATGTGATGTGGTCAGTGAAGGGAAGATCATTTTCCAAATCCTCTGAATTTCTCTGAATTTCCCAAATCCTCTTATTGTGAGGGACTTTGACCCAAATTCCTGTACATGGGCATACGGCATGAATATATTTGACTTGCAAGAATGGAAAAAGCAGGACATGACAAGGATCTATCATAAATGGAAAAACCTGGTAAGTATACATTGACATTTTGCTTTTGGTTTCCTGGTGCTTTATTTGTGGTTTCTGCAATGAAGTGACATTAGCATTTGGTTTTGTCTAAAAATAACTATTGTGTGATGCTTTTTTATCTTAGAACAAGGACAAACAGTTGTGGAAACTGGACAGCCTGCCACTTGGGTTGATCACCTTTTACAACCTTAATTATGCACTAGATAATTCTTGGCATGTTCTAGGCCTTGGTTATAATCCTAGTGTTAGTCGGACAGATATTGCAAAGGCAGCACTAATACATTACAATGGAAACATGAAACCATGGCTTGAAATTGGAATTGCAAATACAAACAATATTGGACCAAGTATGTGAAATATGACCATATATTCTTGCAACAGTGCAATCTTGGCGAGTAGGTACATATGACAGTTTATTGTACATATTCTATTGGAACCCCGATTACTCCCTATCATTGCTAGCCATAAGAATTGCGACAATCATAATTGGAGTGGTTGAGCATAGGTATCATTCTTTTGTTCCATTGGTCAAAGACTTAGCAGGGTGGATCGAACAGTCTGAAAAAACCACTGAAGTAATAATTTCCACTACACCACATTTGAAGAAATGAGGAAATTCTCTATGTATTCTAATTATTTATCACAGGAACGCACATAGGCAACATGTTCTAAGTCATCAACTTATACATTCGTAATTGTGGCCAGCCATAAAAGATTTACATGTTCAAGACATCCAACCGATGTTCACCACTATAGTTAAAGAACAACTCCAATTTGATGGCATGAATGGATGAGTTTTGTTTGATACTGGCCTGTTATGATTAGACCTATGAATGTCATAGTTCAAGCTACCCCCTAGGTGTTAATATTGCAATAACACTTTCTTTACTTTAGTTGGATGTGTCTTATGCTAATGGTCATTGGCTGTGCTCATGATCTTGACTTATCACTACCTAAAGACCCATTCCTTATTTTAATAAGGTCAAAAGTTGGGTCAATTGAGTAAAAAACTACTCTGGTTGCTTATGCTTTTGCTTGAGCAAACAGAATAAACATGAACTATAAGAGGTTCTTGCATAGGATAGTCAAAAAAGCTGGAAAAAGCTAGTATACGCCCCTTCATAGACTGCACAAAAGGTCGAGAGTGTTGTGTTGGGTTCTAGTTGATGGTTTATAATGTTGTTGTATTGTCCAATATGCTACATGTCGTACAAAGTGATATCAAACTTATCTATGTTTGCCATTTCTTTGACACAGACAGAGGGAAAGTGTTGATGTAGAAGATATGTTCATTGCTGATATATCAGGGATGGACACTTTGGCACGAGGATTGAGAAATGCAGGTAAACCTATATTATGTATTGAAGCTATATGTGCATTATAGAGTTGGGCTCTTAGGGTACTAGTGATGCATTGTTGAATGGATCATCTTTATCCTATAATTTACATATGGGTTGTCTTATGACTGTCTCTTTATAAAAAACTAAATTTGCAAAATAGACTGGATACTTCATAAGGGTAATAGGTATATATGTTTTTTTTTTTTAAATTGTGTTTTTCTTGTTTTTTTCGTTATAGTCTAAGAAAATAGAGTTATGTGGAATTTTAGAAGTTTGGATGCCTTCTAAAGTGATATTAAGGCCATGAGTTGATAGAACAGGAAACGGGTTTTGTAAAAATTTTAGTCCTAGTTTGATCCTTGCAACTGAATACTATAAACAATGATTTGTAGATGTACGAGAGAAATTCACTTTGAAAAATATTTAAAGTTTTTTGCTAATTTGTATTGTCCAATATGCAACATGTAGTACAAAGTGATATCAAACTTATCTATGTTTGCCATTTCTTTGACACAGACGGAGGGAAAGTGTTGATGTAGAAGAGCTGTTCATTGCTCATACATCAGGGATGGACACTTTGGCATGAGGATTGAGAGATGCAACTCACCTGCTGTAAGTAAACCTATATTCTTGCCTAATGCATTTTTAGGATTTGACTTTTTCTTATATAATAATCTTCGTGATAATGTTTGCCTTTCCCCTTATATTCTTTCATGCTTACTGTGCAAGATGGAACATTAACAGAGCTTATTCGAAAGCGTTATGAATCCTTTGATTCAAAATTAGGAGTATCAATTGAGGTGACTACAACCCATTTCATATTTCTGTTGTTATTTTTAATTGTTTTCTAAATCATGTCTACATAATTATGAGATACGTAGAACATATTAGCAAAACTTGGACTAGTAGGTTGTACCCAACTTGGTGCCAAAACCGGGTTGAGTCAATTTATCTCAACTTCTGAAAAAGTGGCGAGTATAACTTGGATTCCTGAATAAACTCAAGAAATTTTCCATATCCTCACTTGGTAAAACTCATGCAAGTTTTTGAATGAAATTTTGTGTGTTGTTGGCAAGTCTGAGTCATGCTCTTACTCTCCAACCTCTCCGGGTCGTTTGCTGAGCTGAGTTTTTCATCATTCATGTAGAATGTAGTTTTCATGACTGTGGATCTTGATGCCTAATTAAACTTTTAATCTATTTTATGTATGTTCTTTTACAGGAAGATAGTATCAGCTTTGAAGAACTTGGGAAGAAATCCATACAGTGGGGTGAACCTCCTCTCACATCAGGGAAGTAGGTAATCTTTTACGGGTCATTTTATGGATTGGCATTTGTGATTCTTTTGGAATCCAATTATTAGCTCCAAGAAAATCTCTTGAAAAATATTTATTACCCATTTCTTTCTTGCAGGAACTCGCAGAGATGATTTTTCAGTCATACTTGTGATTGAACAGTATCATTTGGATGACTACATTAATCATGGATTGAACAGGTAATCTTCTGTAGCTATGTTTTTACAAGGTCTACATTAATGTTCACAAGACATGTACTATGAACTTCATAGGACCCTCAACACATGTCTATTATGCGGCTATATCTACCCTAGATCTATACTGCGATCTTTACAAGATTTGTACACATTTCACTTGTTCTTATGCCAACTCAAGAGATGATCATTCATTAACAATATCTTAACCTATTAATTGTTAATAGTTCTCAAATATGGAATCAATCTATATTTTGTCCAGGTCTGAGGGTAAGTCTATACTCTAGATCATACCCTTCATTTATCTCATGAGCAAATCTTGCAACAGATCTCACACACCCTCTCTTTCATTGAATACACCTGCAATATGTCACAAAGTGTAAACCCACTGTAAACCCGAGCACATCACACCATTTCAAAGTCTAATGATATTCCTCTTCCTCACCTTCTTTTAGATCAATAAGCAATTGGTCCCCAAAATCCATGCCCAATATCCAAATCAATTGATCATTATTATAGATCAATTGTAATCTCAATTGACTTGGTCCTTTTACTTGGCAAGCTCAAAACCAATCTCATTATGTCGGCTTCCATTACATCAATCTTCTTCTTATTTTGACAATGGGATTTCAATGTTGTTTCGGTTCAAACTTTTATCATCCTATCTCAAATGGATATACATACTCATACATTGTTATACCAAAATCATGTCACCATCATGTGATGAGACCTTTGACATACCTATTTGCCTTGAATCCCAGCCTCTGGAGTGAAGACTAAATGGTTTCTTATCAGTCTATCATACAAATTCCCAGCACCGCTCATGCTCCCTTATCCAGGAGCGGTACCCCTGTTTGCACCTCTTTTCATCGGTTATCCACAAGAGGTGCCACCGCCTATCACCCTTAGTCCATAGGCGGTTATTAGCAGAACCGCTTTGTCATAGAAGGAGAAGCGCGGTACCCTGGATAAAAAGGGAAAAAGAGAAGCTTCTCGAAGCTTCTAGATGATAAGCCTCGAGATATCCCTTATCCCTACTACTGTGGGTTGGTTCAGCTCGAGATCCCTCATCCTAGGATCTTAGAGGCCACCTCACCCACTAATTTCTCAACCATCTCTATCCATTAAAGCCCTATAAATATGAGCTCATAGCCATGGTTAAGGGGGGAACATTTGAAGGTATTGTTATGCTGTTGGACTGATTCGTGGCCCAAGATCATTTGGAGAGAGCATAGAGAGCTAGAGTCAAAGCTTTTGGGGATGAAGAGTTGGTTTCATGGAGATGCATGTCAACACTAAGGCTTGGTTGTAAACTTCTTCATATTTCTAATGCAAGTTGATTTTCTGTCCCATATATATTGTTGATGTTTGATTTCAGATATATATTGCTAGATTCCTTAGTCACTCGCATAGATTAGTAGATCATATTCTGGTTGCTTTGATCTGTTTCATGTTGAACTCTTTTACAGGTACACAGGTGAACTATCAAAGCCTTGTATTCCAGATATGTACAACATCTAGGGGGAGTTATCAACCTCTGTGATCTATTTGTTCTGGATCTGAACCATTCAAACTAGCGGAACACCTTGCTGTCCACAGGAGGTGAAATATTTCGACCAACAAATCTGGCGACTCTGCTGGGGAGTATTTGTATTCAGTTGTTCTGATCGTCCTCAGTCTACAACTCTTGTCCGAATCCAGGCTACATTTTCTTCAACTCTTTTCAGTCAGATCTACTTTCTGATTTGTATTATTTGGGTTTGAAATTTCCAGATCTGTTCAGATCTGAGTCATTTCGATCTTTTATGCTCTGTTACCACATTCAATTCAACAGTATTTTCCTTGATCTGATCAATTTCTAACTTGATCTTTCGTTCTCTTTGTGTTTTGGATTTTTACAGGGAACCACACATGTTCTGTTGGCAAGGATCGGTGCTGCTGCCTATGCCCAGTTAGCAGCCCGTGGTGCCACCGCCTGAATCTAGTGAGCAAGGAGCGGTTCTACCTCAAAACCGCCTGTCAGCAGCTTCATCTGTGCGGTGCTAGGTAAGCCCTGTTCCAGACTTTGTATTTTCATTTTTTGTATGTTTTTGGCTTACTTTTTGATGAAAATGAAGTGTACTTTAAAAAAAGAATGCTCCCTCACAGCCGGTGAATTGTGTATTATGCAGTCGCTTTGATTGTTGTATTCTTTTTGCATTCAAAGAGAGTTTGTGTTTCTTGCATTATTTTCTTTGCTTGAAACCTCTTACTCTTTTTTGTGGATATTATTCATTGGAATTGGAAATATACATTTCATTTTCTTGAGTAGGCTTTGGTTTGTTTTGGACTTAGAATGCATGAGTGATCCATGTTGTTTTGAGTCTTTCTTTTCTTGGGTGATTCTTGTTTCCTTTTGCATGTTGATTCTTTCAGTGCTTGGTAGGAAAGATTGGTTCTTCGTTGCCTTGTCTGTTTCAAAGAGAAGTTTTAGTTTTCTCTCTCCTTTGCTTTATTTGCAAGCATGTTAATCGAGTTTCTTTTTGTTTTGTGCATGATTGTTTGAAATTCTAGATCTTACTTTCATTGAGAAGAAATATCTATTTTTAGCTTTGCGTGCATTAGAGTTAGTTTTGTTTGGAAATGTTAGTGAAATCATCTTTCCATTGAGTTTTTATGCATCTTTTCAAGCATGAAAAGATAGGAAACAATTTTTTATTTATGTTATATGTTCTCTAGATCTCTTTCTTATTTGCTTTGAAGATTGTTTGGGGTGCATTGATATTTCACTTTTCGTTTGAAAAGATAGAATTGCATTTGCATTTGGGTGTGCATTTTTGGGAAGAAAAGTAAATCTCTCTCCCTCTCTTAGGTAGAATTTCATTGAAGAGGAAAACTTGCATCATCATATAGATCAGTGTGCATCTTCTTTAATTCAAGTTTTCACTCCATGGTTCCACCTAAACGCATAAAATTAACGGTAGTACTAGGTTAAAACTTTTAGCAATTTGAGTGATAAGTTAGAGACGTGTTCAGGCATCGTTAAGCGTAGGAGCTATTGTTATTTGTCAGCATTACATTCTGGGACTCGCGCGGTTCTTCCACGTATCGTCGGTATATTGAACGACCTTTCACGTACCCTTGAGGTATATAGAAAGGTACTTCACGTGCTCGATTGTATATCGGAAGGCCCCTTGTGTACGGTTATGCATTAGACAACACTACTACCGATTTGAGCTCCCTCGTACCTTGCATATATCGGGAGACCCTTTTAGGAATTCTCAAACCATCTGAGTTATCATTTTGGCTTGTCCTGTGAGGTTCCTGACTCTTATCCACTCCTTTCACATGTTTGCTTGTTGCTTTTAGTTTGAGTAGTACTTGCTTGTGCATGGTAGTTAGGGGGTTATTAGAGAGTTTAGAGATGGCATCCTCATCTAGGACTACCACTCAAGAGGTCCCTTTCCAAGGTGTACCTTTTGTATTCCCTCCAAGTGAAGGTATTGGTCCTCCCTTTATTGCCACTCTAAATCTTCCTGGATTAACTATAGGATTACCGGTCTGGCTGTTTAATATGGTAATTCCTGTTACACCTAATGTCTCAAATGTCACCTCTCCTTTGGGGGAGGATCGACCTCAACCTAATCCCTCTCCTTCTTCACCGGTTGTGGCTTCATCCCTTTCTTCTTCTTCTCTTGACCAAAGCTCTGTGGTTAGTAGTCTTGTGGATAAGAAGAAGAAGAAAGGGAAGAGTAAGAAGAAGAAGGATAAGAAAGAGAAAAAGCAGCAACCATCTGCTCTTGATGGTGCTCATTCTAAGAGAACACTCGAAAAACCCAAGTTCCCTTGTAAGCTTGCAAGGGGGACCACCTTCTTAAGGTGTGTTCCAGTCTCTCCCGTGTACAAGAAGAGTGGTCTAAAAGGTCCAAACCGTCTGTGTCATCAACCTCTGATCATCATGTTGACGATACTCCTTCAACCAGTGACCCATTGGTAAAAGGTCGTAAGGGTAAAGTCTTGTATCCTTGCTGATTTGCAAGGCTATGCATCGTACTTTTCTTTGTCCAAGCATGGATGAAGCTTCGCATTGGTTGGAAAATATTACTGATCATCAACAGGTGATTCCAACAAGTGATAGTAAGTTATCCCTCGATCCCCCACTGGTTGACCAAGTGGTCGATTCAGATTTATCTGTGGTTGATCCCACTCTTCCTTCGGAGAGTGAAGTTAAAGTGGTCGAGTCGGTGTCATTTCCACCCGATCCCGCTCTTTCATCAAAGAGTGTTAAGACTGAAGTAGTCTCTTTGACCAAATCTTCGTCTTGTTCTTCTCTTCCAATAGAGAATGAACCAAAACCTACCGAAGTTGTTATGCTTCATTCTGATTGTTCTCGACAAGAGAAAATTTTGTCTGTTTCGACAGAACCCTCTCCAAGTAGTGAGGTTATTTCCTTTAACTGGAGTAACCTAATAGAGTCTCATATTCATTTGAGTGTTCCTTTCCAGATAGTTGTGAATGTTACTGCTAGGCAGATACTTCGCACTATTGATGACAAAGGGGCTTCTGTTAGCATTCTATCCTCAACTGCTTGGCAAGCTTTAGGTTCTCCTCAGCCTGTGCCAGCCACCGATCAGATATTGGCTTTTAATCGCAGGCCTACTACACCTTTAGGGACCCTTCCTTATTTTCCTATTACATTAGGAGGGAAAACTGTCTACATTGATGTTATGGTGGTCCAAGGTCCTTTAGATTTCAATTTGCTCCTTGGACGTGATTATGTTTACGCCATGAAAGACGTAGTGTCCACACTCTTTTGAGTTATGCATTTTCCCCATGATGGGAAGATTGTGACCATTGATCAGCTTTCCTTTGTTACACCTGACCATCGCATTACTCCTAGTAATCAGACTGCCTTGAATGTGCCGCATGTTCTTGTGGTTCCTTCCCCTTCTTCTAGTTAGCTTCTTCCCATCATAGGTAAAATGGGGGGCATGGCTCTAGTCTATGGACATCATCATGGAGCTAAGCAGCTGCTTTTATGAAATGGGGGCAACCTACCAACCTCTGGATATCATGTTCGGTAGGAGCAGGTTTTAGAGCATAGTTTACGCTTTTGGTTTCAAGCTCGTTAAATTCAGTTGAATTTTATTTTCAAATTAACAACATGGCTCATAGTGTGTGTGTGTGTGGCGGGGAGTCCTCTTAAAAACTTTATTTAAGTTCTTCAAGAAAGTCCTTATGTCCTACAAATGTTATGTTCTTCATTTTAGGCATTGTTAGCTAAACACATTGTTTGACATCTGTTACACAAACTAGATTACCAAGGAGCTCAGGCATGGTAGTATTGGGTGATAGAAATCAGCCTTCTAGGTAATCATTAGGCTTTAGGGTGACTGGAAGCAAAAATGCAAGGTTTCGGGCGACAGGGTAGGCTGTTCTTTAGGTTGTTCCACAATGTCCGAGGTATGTGATCTCCGTACTTTGTTGAATAAAGAAGTGAATTAAAGTTTAGGCTTGGATTGTTGAGAATCCATTTTTTTAAGAATGTCACTGTAATACTATTTCATGTGGATGGTCACACAACTAATATAAGACTTACACTTGTCTAAGCTTGTTTGATTTTTCTAAATGCAACTTAGAGAGGATTGATCGTAATCCATTAATCTTATGGTCAAAGAAAAATACTAAATAGTAAGGTTTTGTTGTAGAAGAAGTAAGGAAATCAAAATTTCTACGAACATACTATCATGCAGGCTAATAGTGAACACCCTATGGCAAAGGTCGTAGTGGATTATACCCAAAAACTGAGAGGCAAATATGGGTCATTTACTCATAGTCTTCATGGTCCATGCATGTCCACTCGAAGTGCATCATCATAAATGAGGAGGATTATTATTTTCTTCTCTTTTTCTCCTTGCTTCCATCATTATCATGTGTTAGGTATTTCAACAAGGGGTGGCTAGACTCTTGAGAAGGTCTCATATCCCATAGATCAAGGAGAGGGGTGCATATCTTTGTGTGTGGGGGGTCATAAAGTTCATTTTATTGAAGAAAGAGGAGAAATACCATGGAGGGAGTAGCCTTAGTTCATTGTTAAGGAACCCTACACACTTATGAATAATTATTTTGCATGGTGAGGGAAAAGAATGAATGTCAAGTATCATGTCAATTTACTAGGTAGAAATCTAAAGGGGTATAAAAAATGTAAATGAAAAAATTGATACATGCAATATACAGTGAAAATAGGGGTTTTTTAAAATTGGGAAAGCATATTGGGAGGGGGTTAAAAAAATGATTTTGGGAGGTATTTTCCAATATTTTTTGAAAATAGGGGTATTGTTTCATATGCCATGAACAAACATGCTATGGCATGGTTTCACTAAGTGAAGACCCCGTGCTTCTTTCTCCTTTATTTCTCCTCCCAAGATTATAATAGCATTGACAATTTCATCTACTTTTAGAAGATTTTCAATGTTTTCCTCTTCTTTCATTTTTAGAATTTCAAACTTCCCTTTGTATGTTTGAAGTTTGGATTTTTTTGACTTTAGAAGTTCCTTGATAAACAATTTTTTATTTTTCCCAAGCATTTTTTTCTATCTTACATTGCATAACTTTAACAAATAATGAATTTGTTAATCCATTTAATATTGCATTCAAAGATTTTGCATTTAATTCATATTGATTTAGTTCATCTCTATCTATAGGTATGTTGTATGGTATTTATACTCTTTTTCAACAAAACTCCAAACCTTGCATCCAAGAGAAATTAGATGGCATCTCATTCTTACACCCCATAATGCATAAATTTCTCATGTTAATAATGGAGGTCTTTTGGTAGCTAACCCTTCTTGTTGATCTATAGTGATTTTTAATAGAATATTCCTTCCAGTGTTTTAAATTGTAGTGAAGGATCATACTCTGATACCAATTGTTGGAAATTCATGCAATACTGAGAGGGAGGGGGGTGAATCGGTATTTATCTATATTATTAAATTTTCATCACATTTAAAATAAAATCAACAATAGAAACAAAACACACAATATTATCGTGGAATCCCAATTGGTAAAACCACGAAGACTTTCTATTACTGCAAAATTATATTTACAAATAGTTTGCAAGCACCAACACCCAAGTTTTCCAGCTACAACCGAAGAATGCACCAACTACCTGTTTACCAAGAACAAATGGAAGGATGCTACAACCCCCTACATGCTTGCAACCTGTCCTTGCGGCTCCCATACACCCTTATAATTTGATGTCTGACTTATGTACACCTATGGATCTTTCAATAAACGTACATAGACACTTTTTTGAGGGTTTAAATATTTGCTTATATACCCTCAACCATGACTCTTCATCTAATAGTCACGTATCTTCATTGTGACCCTTCACAAATCAACAAATCATAAAATAACCTCTTCATTACAAAAACAGTGAATTAACAACGCGATAAAGCATCACTCTAACTCTGCGATCCCGACTCCGACATACCAACTCTGACTGACAACTACACTTAATATTTTGAGATTTATCAATGATCTCCAATCCAACTTGCTGACTCCGCCGTTCTAACTATTTGACTTTTGGAATCAGAAACTCCAAAAACTTAGCATTGGAAACTAATGCTTTTGACTCCAACTTTTTGACTTACGAATTTTTTACTTTCTAAATTTTGGAATTATAAACCCCAAAAACTTAGCGTTGGAAACTAACACTTTCGACTTTCCAATTTTTTGACTTTTTGGATTTCTGACTTTCCAACTTTTCGAATTGAAAACTACAAAAACTTAGTGTTGGAAACTAATGCTTTTGACTCCAACTTTCTGACTTTCTGTAATGTCCTCTTCTGCTTAGGCATTGAGGACCGACCCGCTAACCTATGTGATTCATGTGGGTTCGAGCAGGTACTGATAGTCAAGGAATCAATTGAAGACTGATGCCATCTATAGAAGATATAGGGCATCGATACTATATCACCAATGTGTAGAAGAGGGCCACTAGAGCCAAAGGCCACCTACATGCATGGCATATGAGCATTATTTAATGATGCATACACCCGATTGAGTTTCCATGCGCATGCATGCAAGTCAACTACAAATTAGAAGTTAAAGTGACCTAATTAGGTCAAAAGTTAGGTTATTCATAGTTGAAAGTTATAACAGAAAGATAAAGTGAATGGAGAAGACACTTATGATTATTATTGATTTGGAGCTTCTTCAGTAGCAACACAATGTGCAGCCATGACAGTTGGGGTTGAAGATGACATCTTTAGCTAACGAGGTTTCGGTAGTGAAATATCTACCCTAGTCTCATTTAGAGTAGATCATCTAGGTCCACCATCGTCTCTTCAAATTATTCATCCAATTGCAGTTATCCAGTACCCATCAGAAGATTGTTTGCAGGGGCACGTGTGCAGCTGTAGGGGGGGTTTTAGTTGGAAAACTCAATGGGTCCTCAGATCTCCATTTATATTTGAAATACTGACACCATTCTGATCATCTATATCATCCTTTAGTACCTGGTGAGCATCAGCTTCCAGTTTGCTCATCCAGAGCAGTTCTCAGTAGTTTTGTGAATCAGGGGGCATGAGCAGCTAAACCATCGATTCAATTCGCTAGCCTTCTTATTGAGATCGAAACTTATGCATGTGTCGGGAAACCTCTCCGGCAAGGGAAGACTACCACACCTACAAATTCTCATCTGCATCAGACACTTCCTTCACTGAAAACATCATCTTTATTTGATTGAGGGTTCATGTTGTTGGGGTATCACTGGAGGCAAGGAGCACCAGTTCTTCACCATATCCATTATGGATGCATGTATATTCTCTCTGGAGAATTATCAGCCGTATTATCATATGTAAGTGTTGATATATCACCATAAAATTCTCTGCCCTAGTTATCTATAAAATAGGGCCATTTGCCTGGCACTTTGCATGCAAATTTATTTTCAGTATTATTGTAAATCGGGAGGCTTAAGCAAGCCCTAGTGTAGAAAACAGTTGAATATCCGCATCTGGGATACTACAATGGTATCAGAGCTATTTTTCTTGCTAGCTGTCGGCATGCAAAATAATAAATGAATTCAGAAGACCCTTGCAACATTACTTACCTGAGATAGAGAAGAGGAGTTAAAGGACATATACTTGGGAAACAGAGAGTGTTAGTTTGGAAAAGGCAAAGAAACAATGGTCGAGGATGATAAAATAGTTTTCAACAGTCCTATATCAGCCATAAAAGAACTCACTACTAGGCAAAAATAATTGATGAGCACCTTCAGGAAAATGGCTAAGAAGAATGGGCCCACCCCACACAATCCCTTATTTCCCAACAGTGATAGGGCATCCACCAGCAGTAGTAGGGATCACTTACATACCAACATGCAGAGCCATCCCCATATATACAAGCCTTTCCGATCCACCATGCCTCAATTCTTAGATAGTCCAGCTGCAGTGCCTCTAGCACAAGCAGAACCAGAAGAATCCATGAGTGCCTATCTGAGAGAATATAAAGCTTTAGGAGAGGACTTCCATTCAGCCATGACCTTCACTTACTTTTGCCACTTTAAAAGTAAGAACAAACCCAAATATTACAATAGGCCATTCACCTTGAACTATGATTTACAGCGCACTGTAGGGAAACTGACTATCCCTACCTTTGAGGGCACCCAGGGTGGCCCAGCCAGGAATTGGGTGCAAAAGTTGGATACACACTTCCAACTCAACCCCATGATTGAGACAGATGCCATTAAATTGGCTACTTTGCATTTGGATAGAGAAGCACACGAGTGGTGGTATTACGGGTTAGTGACACTGGGTCACAACACCATCACCTCATACCCAGATTTTACACAAAGGCTCATTGAGCGGTTTGATCGAAAGGATCCAGAGGTACACTTTAGAGAGTTGGCATAGCTCAAGCAGACAAGTAGTGCAGATGCATTTATTTCTAAGTTTCGGAGGATAGCAGTCATGGTCACAGATATATCAGAGAGCAGGTTGATTATGATGTTCACTGAGACTCTCACTGAACCCTTACAAGGATGGGTCAAGTCTTATAGGCCCACCACCCTAGCAGATGCCATCAGCTAGACTAGAGACTTGCAGGATGCAGTGCCCAAAAATAGGTTTCCTCCCATGACCAATTTTCCTATTAAATATAAAGAAAGGAAACCCTTCCATAAATAATGGCCCAAGAAAGAATGGATGGACAATGATACCCGAAAGGACCTTAGAAGAAAAAAATTGTGTTTCACTTGCTAGGAACCATGGATACTAGGTCATAGATGTTCAAGAAAAGGAAAGGCCTACTACATAGAGGCTTATTCCGACAGTGAGGAAGATGAGGATTACCAGGATCAGGACTAGGGAGAGACAACAAAGACAGTTGTTGGGGGACAGGCCTCAGGAGGTACCATTGCTACCATGACAGGGGTTCCTAGATTCCACACTCTTCGGATCAGAGGTACCGTATAGGGCCACAGAGTGGGAGTACTAATAGATGGTGGGGAATCCCACAACTTTATTGATGCTACATGGGTTAAAAAGAGAGACATTCAAATTGAGAGATTTGATGGGTTTTCAGTAGCAACAACAGGTCACACCATGGAGTGTAGTCAGAGGATTCCTAAATTAAAAGTAGCACTTGGCAATTATACAGTGATAGAGACATTCTATGTGGTAGATGTACCTGACATGAATGTGGTACTAGGAGTTCAGTGGCTATATTCCATAGGGAAGTATTCCACAAACTACTAGACCCTAGAGATGGAGTTTATAAGAGCAGAAGGACAAAAGGTAGTATTGACAGGGATGAATACCTATCCTCCTACAACAGTGAAATCACACAGGATGGAGGTAGTACTCTGGAAGGGAGATATTGAGTGGGTTGTAGAGTGTATGGTTACCTTCAAGAAACCACCAGATGAGGCCACACAACATCTAGCAGATATAGAGGCCTTACTGCAGAAGCACAAGGTAGTATTCAAAGACCTTCCAGCAGGCCGACCTCCAGATAGGGGACTTGAGCACATTATTGAGTTAGAGGAGGGGACCCAAGAAGTTATCAACGCTCCTTACAGACATCCCAAGAGGTATAAAGATGAGATAGAGAGTACAATCAAGGAACTACTGAAGCTAGGGTACATCAAACCTAGCTCTAGTCCCTTTGCATCTTCAGTAGTACTAGTGAAGAAAAAAGATGGAACCCTACGCATGTGCATTGATTACAGGGCGCTCACCAAGAAGACCATAAAGAACAGGTATCCAATCCCTAGGATTGATGAGTTGATGGATGAACTACAGGGGGCAAAGTACTTTTCCAAAATTGATCTCCACTTAGGGTACCATCAAATTCGGGTCAGGGAACAGGATGTCCCAAAGACCACTTTCCGTTGCCACTACAAACATTATGAGTTTCTAGTGATGCCATCTGGACTCACTAATGCACCAACTACTTTCCAGTCATGCATGAACCATATCTTCAGGACGTAGTTACGTAAATATATTTTGGTATTCTTCGACGACATATTGATATACAATAGAACTTGGGAAGAGAATTTAGACATCTTGATGAAGTACTTGGTATTCTACAGGAGCAGTCACTATATGCCAAAATGTCCAAGTGTGAGTTCAACATGCAGGAGATGTTGTACTTAGGGCATGTGATAGGGGCCAATGGAGTCCAGGTGCACTTAGAGAAGAATCAGGCAATTTTGGATTGGCCTAAACCTATAAATGTGACAAAACTGAAGGGATTTTTGGGCCTTTGCACCTGCTACAGGAGATATGTCAGTGGATTCTCACAGATGACCACACCCCTCACAGATCTTACCAAGAAAGGGGCATTAAGTTGGTCGGAGGCAGCACAACAGACATTAGAGAAAATGAAGAAGGTAATGATCTCATGCCCAGTATTAGCTTTACCAGAATTTTCTCAATCCTTAGTGTTAGAATGTGATGCTTCAGGAGAGGGAATTGGCGCAGTTTTGATGCAGAACAACCACCCCATTACATTTGATAATAGGAAGCTCAAAGACTATGAGTGCCACTATTCG
Organism: Pseudotsuga menziesii; assembly: GCA_001517045.1. Lineage (NCBI taxonomy): Eukaryota > Viridiplantae > Streptophyta > Pinopsida > Pinales > Pinaceae > Pseudotsuga > Pseudotsuga menziesii. The sequence goes on from LPNX010330316.1 coordinate 520,819, forward strand.
ATATATGACAAAGAGATGTTAGCCATCCTCCATGCTCTAACCAAGTTCAGGCAGTACTTAGTGGGTGCCATGTTCAAGGTTAAGACATATCACAACAGCTTGAAAAACTTCCTAGAACAGAAAGAGCTAAACGAGAGACAACATAAATGGGTAAGAAATATTCAAGACTATGACTTCGAGATTGAGTATGTAAAGGGAAATAACAATGTAGTGGCCGATGCACTTTCTAGGTGACCAGCTACTTTATCCCTTATGAGCATCTCATCATATTGGATATCTCATCTTTTGGTTGAGTACTCCAAAGATAAGTTTGCTTGCGAGTTATTGGATGGACATATTCAGGATGATAGGTATAGGGTAATTGATGACATCATATACTACAAAAACATAATCTTCTTGGTTTTAGAGTCTCCCCTTAAGAAGAAAATTTTATAGGCATCACACGATTCACCACTAGCAAGGCATCAAGGGTTTCTCAAGACCTATAGGCAGATTCGAGAAAGGTTCTCATGGAAGGGCCTCAAGAATGTTGTGATACAACATGTGAGAGAGTGTAGCTTGTGCCAACAAAATAAAATAGAGCACACGCACACGATCGGGTTACTACATCCCTTACCTATTCCTGAGTAGAAATGGGAGAGCATCTCTATGGACTTTATTACTGGGTTGCCCAAGGTTCAAGGCAGAGACTGCTTGTACGTGGTAGTGGACAGATTGACCAAGTTTTCTCACTTCTTTTCCATTTCTTCAGATTATTCAGCAGCATAGGTAGCAGAACTATTTTTCAGAGAGGTATTTAGACTCTACGGGTTTCCCAAGACCATTGTCAGTGACAGGGATATCAAATTCATAGGAGTCTTTTGGTAAGAGCTTTTCCGATCAGTGGGGACTGAGTTAGCCATGAGCACAAGTTATCATCCACAAAGTGACAGGAAGACAGAGATTGTCAACATGTGGATTGAGGGTTACTTGAGAAATTACGTAGTAGGTCAGCAGAGGACATGGATCAAATGGCTACACTTGCGTGAACATTGTTACAACACGACCCACCATATGACCATTGGGATGACCCCTTTTCGAGCTCTATATGGGTATGATGCTTCCACTTTCGCAGACTGAGTATTCGGTGATAGCAGGGCCCCCAAGGCCAAAGAGTGGATTCAGGAGGGTCAAGATATCCTCAAGATAATCATGGAGAACATACAGGCAACTCAGAATCAACAAAAGATATATGCGGACATGCACATGATTGAGCGCAGTTTTGAGCTAGGAGACTTCGTTTATTTACGCCTCCAACCTTACCGACATTCATCTCTTAAAAATAAAGGAGCGGAAAAACTCAAACCTCGCTTCTATGGTCCATACAAGATAATCTGGAAGGTTGGAGAGGTAGCATATGAACTAGAATTACCCCCAGAGAGCAAGATTCACAATGTATTTCATGTCTCCAACCTCAAGAAGGCAGTCATCCAGCTGATTGTTACATCTTCCAATCTGACCCCCTTGATGATGCGGGGCAATTGATACTAATTCTGAAGCGCATCCTAGAGGTGTGAGAGTGGAAACTGAGGAACAAAATCATCAGAGGCTACATGGTCCAATGGAAAAATCTGCCTATAGAGGAGGCCACTTGGGAGGTAGAACAGGTATTACCACACCCAAATTTACAGTTAATTGAGGACAAGCAAATTCGAGCGGGGAGGACTGTAATGTCCTCTTCTGCTTAGGCATTGAGGACCGACCAGTTAACCTATGTGATTCTTGTGGGTTCGAGCGGGTACTGACAGTTAGGGAATCAACTGAAGACTGATGCCATCTATAGAAGATCTAGGGCATCATTATTATATCACCATTGGGTAGAAGAGGGCCACCAGAGCCAAAGGCCACCTGCATGCATGACATCTGAGCATTATTTAATGATGCATGCACCCGATTGAGCCTCCATGCGCATGCATGCAAGTCAACTGCAAATTAGAAGTTAAAGTGACCTAATTAGGTCAAAAGTTAGGTTATTCGCAGTTGAAAGTTATAAAAGAAAGATAAAGTGAATGGAGAAGACACTTATGATTATTATTGATTTGGAGCTTCTTCAGTAGCAGCACAACGTACGGCCACAACGGTTGGGGTTGAAGAAGACGTCTTCAACTAAAGAGGTTTTGGTAGTGACATATCTGCCCTAGTTTCATTTAGGGTAGATCATCTAGGTCCACCATCCTCTCTTCAATTTATTCATCCAGTTGCAGTTATCCAGTACCCCTCAGAAGATTGTTTGTAGGGGCACGTGTGCAGTTGTAGGGGGGTTTTTAGCTGGAAAACCCCAAAGCATTCACTGGGTCCTCAGATCTTCATTTATCTTTGGAATATTGGCACCATTCTCATCATCTGTATCATCCTTCAGTACCCGGTGAGCATCAACTTCTAGTTTGCTCATCCGGAGCAGTTCTCAGCAGTTTTGTGAATCAGGGGGTGTGAGCAGCTAAACCATCAATTCAGTTTCCTATCCTACTTATTGAGGTCAGAACTTCTGCATCTGTCAGGAAACCTTTCCGACAAGGGAAGACTACCACACCTACAAATTCTCATCTACAACAGACACTTCCTTCACTGAAAACACCATCTTTATCTAATTGAGGGTTCATGATGTTGGGGTATCACCGGAGGCAAGGAGCATTGGTTCTTCACCAGATAAGTTATGGATGCATGCATATTCTCTTTGGAGCATTATCAACCGGATTATCAGTGGTAAGTGTTGATCTATCATCATAAAATTCTCTGCCCTAGTTAGCTATAAAATAGGGCCATTTTCCTGGCACTTTGCATGCAAATTTATTTTCATTATTATTGTAAATCAGGAGGCTTAAGCAAGCCCTAGTGAAGAAAACAGTTGAATATCTGCATTTGGGATATTACACTTTCAGATTTGGAAGCTCCAAAACCTTATATCGCCTCACCAACTTTTTGACTTCCAACTTTCGTAGTCGGAACCTCCAAAATCTTAAAATTGGAAACTAATGCTTCCGACTCTGACTCTGATTTTTCGTCTGTGATATTTGTTAAGGAATTTTAATGTTTTGGCTCAAACTTTTGGATTTTTCAATCTATGCCTACCTATTTCATCAATGTTTCCTTATGATCTTAAGTTGACAACAATGCCAATTTAATCAACATAATTTTTTAAAAAACATTAATTGTATAAAAAGTAGGGAACTATGCATTATCTAAAAAGGGTAGTGACTTATTTAGAGAATGCTTTGTTTGATAAGGGTATTGCACCTAATCTTGCCAAAATAAAATCCATATAATAATGGATCTAACAAAAGGATATTCATAAACTTAATGGCCAACAGGGTCTAGCTTGAATTCTTGAGATAGGAAATTATTAAACTCCTCACCTAGGTTTAAAACTCACTTTCCGCCCTGTTTTCCCTTCATGGGTCGATTGGGGATGGAACAGTATTACCAATCTCATTCTTGTGGGTAGATGAGATCTCATCGTTTTGACATTCCTGAGGATATCAAACTATTATCTGCGTTAGGAACGCATGTGCACAAAGCTGATAAGTCACACAATAGCGATGGTGATTAAGGACTTAGCAATGTGGCCTTTTCTTTTGACTATTTTTTGACATTTTTGGACTCATACTACTTCTTGGATATGATAAAGTTATCTTCGATGGGATGCATTCTATATGTTTATGACATCTTAATGTAAGCGTGGATAAAATGTTGCATGTGTGCGAAATTTAAGTGTAAACAGTATTATTTCATGCCCAAGGACCATAAGTGATGATATCATGAACATAAACTCTTGGAGTTAACTCAAATCCAGCCATGAGATTTCTAAACCTATTTATCCCAAGCCTTGATCATGGCTTCAGGAGGAACCCTATACACAAATTCCCCAACAAAGTTCCTTCCATAAATGAAACAAAGTCCTTTCCTTACATAGGGGCAGATAATTCCACAAAACAATTACATATTTCATTATGAAATTACCAATATTTTAATGCTCGAAAAAAGGCATTCATACACCACCTAGAAATTATTTAAAATAAAAACAAGACGCTTCTAATGTTTAACAATGAATTTATTTGATGCTTCTTCCACCTGCAACAAAATCTGAGGGAAATAATTATTTTTTCTTGTTTAAAGTAGTGAGGCAATGATGGGTATTAGATCCATGGGAGTTGGTTTTCTTGCACATCATCTTGAACTTGAGCACCACATGACAACATGAATTCAATCATGATAAGAGTGAAGGTCAATATCTCTAACAAAAGTATTAATATCATTTGGCACATAGGAGTGACCTACTGATCTAGTAACATAAGTAGAATGCTAATGGATTTGGAACGCTTTAACTAAATCACATTTGCCTTGAAAATGCATTTAATTTTGAATAAGACTAACTCAAATAGAATGTTTCTATGAAAAGTTTCTATATAAAGTAACTAGTAATCACAATATTGTCAAAGAAACATGATAGGTTTTACTATAGAGAACAATTACAGAGATGTTTCCTTAGATGGAAAAAGATAGAGATAATGTTGCAGAGATTACCAATATCTTCATTCTTTCTTTGTAGCATTTATGTAGTTGTCTTAGCTACCACATAGAGTTTGTTCTAGCTTGGCAGCTTCACTTATCACCTTGGTCTCTATATGTGCAGGGTATAATATGAATGTTGGAAAATTGAAGTTGGATATCCTTGGCTTCAATATCAGTTTCTAGAGGATCTCTAACATATAGTAGATTTTAATCTTCATTGTTTGAGCAACCCACCTCAAGGTATTCTGAACAAGAGGTCCAAGTGTAATGGAATAATGTCTTCCAATTTGGTTAATTTCTCTGTATAATTTATAATCTTAACTTGAAAGGACAATACTTACTTGCATGCTTCATGTGAAAACTACTATGGACAATATTTTCATGACCCCATCTTTCACTTTGATATCCTCAAAGTGGGAAATTCACAATGAAATCATATATTATAGTGTCTACTGCTTTATTTCTAATAGAATTATTTCACATTTCGTTTTAGTTGATTCAAGATCTCTCTTGGACTGACTCATCTCAACTTTAATCTGTCTTTGGTTGGATACAAATCCCGTGAAAGTAGCCTTTTCTTTTGGAATCCAGCCACATGTTCCTGTGTTTCCTCGGAGAAATTTTATTTCCACTCCTCAACCATGGCGTCAAATCTACCAGGATTTTGTTAGAGCTCATTTCTCCCTCAACACTCTACTTCAGTTGCTTCTACTGCCTCCATCCTCAAGAAATATTTCTATTGTATCTCAGGTTGGGGTTGAATTAACCACAACAATAAATCCTTCAAATTCAATCTAAAAAAAAACATTAATAGTTGACATCATGTACATAGAATTTTAAATACATGCAACTCACATAGAAGAAATTTAAGCATGCGCAACCAACAATTATATTAATTTACCAATCCAAGAAATTACATCGTCAACAGGATTCCTCTGCTATTGAAAATTACTCTTGGACTAACGATCGATTCCTCCAAAAGAATTGGAGGGAAAGGGAGTGTTGAACCTCAACCAAGCCTTGCAATTTAATGGAAATCGAAGCAAATAAATGAAATGACCTAGTTTTATCCTTCTCAACCGGTCTACTCGGTTCTCTACCTTGACATTCTTTTCTATCATCCTCCTTTTTTTCTTTCTACTCCCAATGTCAATCTTTGGAATGTGACATAATGAACATAGTACTTCCATCCACATTAAATTTCATTCTCCTCGCCCTATAGTTCACATCGACCTCTCATTGTTAATACTTTTCTAAGTGTTATTCTACACCTGCCACCATTAATAAATCTAAAACAATGGGTACATTAATTTAAGTTCCCATGACACTTGATGTTGGAATCAACAGCTCCATTTTGCGATGGTTGACTCCAAACTAAGGTGGGACATTGGATCATAAGGGATAGATTGAATGGTGGTGATCATGTTGGGATCTAATGATAAGTGATCGCGACTAAATTTAATCTAGTAGACATAAGGGTTGATCAATGGTTGCTAAGGACTTGTGGGATTCTCCCAATGGCAAGCCTTATGCATTATATATAATTTCTTTTAAGATGAGTATGTCTCTTAGAGTCATTCACAGGCCTCTATGACATGTGGCACGAGGTATTCATGGATACATCCTTGGTTGTTACAAGTTTCAATGATAAAAAATTTGATGTCTAATTGGTAGAATTGGAAACCTCATTTCTACACCATCCTTAGCTATCATGCTTGTCATAATGCTATTTTATTTTTTAATACATCCTCAAAAACACTTTTTATTCAACCCATCCCTCCATATCACTTCTTCCTAAGTCTCAGTTCTTGATGGAGAAATTTGTTTTGGTGGGTATTTTGTGCTTTCATTTCTTGGTGGAAATAATGAAGACATTAGAGAGTGAGGTTGAGATTCTTGAAATCCTAGGGAGGCCTTTGTCGCTTATATTTCATAGTCCATCTCTCACATACAAGTACAAGCTATATTGACATTTAATCTCCCTAGACTTTCCTTGAGCATATGTAAGTGACCAAATATCTATTTTTTTTTCTTCCATTACATAATAGGAAATTGGTGGGATTGTGGCGCATCATAAATAGTTTTGTGAACAATTTGTTTTGTAATAGTATGTTGGTGTCTGTGGAATTAGATCATTTTTATGTTGAGTAGTCTCATATGCCATGGTGGTTTTTTTTTTGTTGAGAGGTAAAGTGATTGTCATAATTTATTGGATCTGAAAATTTGAAGGTGCAAGTTGTATGGAGAAATACATCATGAACCAGGGGAGGAATGTGAATATCCTATATTTTAATGATGTAGCCATGTGGTTAGGTCAGGATAGAGTTAATTATAATTAATGTTCATAAGTCACATATAACATTTATCATAGATGCAGAAGAAATGTAATGATATGGATGTACAAGGAACAATCTTCCTCGATATTATGGTCACCTAGAGATTTTCATATACTTGTTATAGCATCATTTGCCACACCTAATGCAGCATGCCTTTATGGCCTTCCCTTGTCCCTATGTAGACTCACTATACACCATTTACTCACTATAGCCCTGATGCCTCAGTATAAACTTTTAAAAAACATTTTTGAAGACATACAAGGGTCACCAGTTATACAACTCGCGTATACGAAACTTGCACCATTGTCACCTGCATACATCAGATTTTATGCTAAAAAACAAAAATATTTGGAGTTTTCCCTATCAAGTAATGAATTCCTTGATCCTTGGCCTTCCATATGCCGAGAAATGCTCTGATTCAACCCTTTATTTCGCATTGGAGGGCTATATATTGAGCCTTTGTGAAGCATTAGAGGAGGGGGAACTTGGAGAGTAAAGAGTGTAGTGGGGATTTCTCTCCTACTACGTGCAAAAGCACCTACCCTAGATCATCCAGTTCACAGGGTAGAGTTCATGGCACGAGGGATTTCTCTACCTCGACTTGCAATAATAAGCAGTAACAACAACAAAAATATTTTTATGATTTTTTTGATATTTTTTTCTAACTAATGAAAAAAAAGAACAAGCATACCTTTCAATAAGATGGGCCACTGCAGCCGTTTGAGGAAATGGTCCACCAACTCTACGGTCTGGTTCTCTAGTCGTCTCCACTAATGGTTGTCAAAAACGAGGAATGGGTCCAAGAGGGTATGGAGCAAGTTCGACATACACCATGGAAAATGATATGGAAAAAGTATTGGAATAATGGCGAAAGGTAAAAAAGTTCAGGAATGTAATGCTTGTGGGGAGACCTTCACAATGTATTTATGGGATGATCCAAGGTTTTTTGACCCATGGTATTTTATTGTGCACGGTATTTTTCCATGGTTTTTGACCCAGTCTCATTTTAGGGTTTTTAATTTTTTTTGCAGAGAGTGTGGATAAGTCACAATAAATGCTCAACTTCCATGTATTTATGGGGGAAGGAATAATAATGTTTTGGACCATTTTTGGTGGAATTTAATTGTGAAGATCAAAATGAAGGGAATAACGGTGAGATTATGATGTATAATTAAGGTTTAGACCATAGAGAGCTAAGTGAACAAATTTTGGTGTTAACAAAGACACTATAGAAAATTTTTGCCTCATTGTTATGTGCTTGAGTCTGCATCTCTTTGTCCTTGTTGATAAAGCCATTTGTGCTCATCTCCCAAGGTTTCCATTGTATTTGTGAGATTTCCTTATTATGGAGGATTGAAGTGGTGGAGGCTTGGGTGGAGGGACTCAGTTTCTCGGTTCCAACAATGTGCCGAAATAGGTTGTCATATTGTATCTTTGTTTTATTTTAACAGAAATATCCATTTCTCGTCCAATTTCATGTGCAATTATGTATATTTGTATCCATGGGTGTAATTGATTTATACGTGTTTAAATGGAATATGCTATATTGAATACTAACTCTTAATATATTATGCTTGTATATCTATTTGTTGTTAAGGGAAAATTGTAGGGAGAAGATTTTGATCAAGATCTCATTGATGGTCATTTTCGAACATTTGGTTGAGGTACGGTTCTTATCCCTTAATGGTTTGTTTCTTTAATTTATATATCATGCTTGAGAATGGAATTGATTTCTTGTGTCATAGTGTCTATTGTGGTCCACCCCATTCCATAGGAAGGTTTTCTCTATAACTGAGGCAACTCCGTTGGTGAATTTCATTTTTGTTGGGGTTTTTCGGTGCATTTTTTGCTCGAATTTCTCTCTGTTTCTTTGTGTTTCTGTGTCACATTTGGTAGTATGTTCATTCATCCATAGTCCCTTATAGTGGTTTGGCCCTTGGGTTTCTTTTTATCACCTTCTTCCTTGTATACATGGGTCACAATACTTATAGTTACATATATACATAGGTTGTACTCTATCAGGTCGCGTACATATGTTGTTGTTCTTTGAACATTCGTGTATATCTCCCTTTTTGGTTGATATCTTGATGTCTGAATTTATTGGGTGGGTTATGAGTGTTGTTGGGTCTTCCTGGGTGCTTATTTTTTCTGTTAACTGCTCTTGTTGTGACTAGAAACCTCTGTTTATTGATCTTTTTAAGAAAGTCGTTCTTGTCAATCTATCCCTTTTTGTTTTGCTATTAGTGCACTAGTCCTTAAGTCTCAGTGTCTTGCTTGGAATGTGTTTGTTTCTTGCTACAAAGACTGAGAATATAATGATTTTTGTTGCATTTTCACTCATTTATTTTGAAAATACAAAATTAATTGCATTGTTGCATATTCACTTTGCATGTGCATGAAAGTAAGTACTTGCATCAGTTTTCTTGGATGAGATTAGTGTCTAGTATTTCATTCAGGAGGGATTGCATTTGCATTCAAAAAGAAAATGAATTATTGTGCATTTCATTTAGTGGCATACCATCTTTTCATTTGGAAAACAAAGTTGCACTTAATATTGTTTTTAGGTGTGCATATTTTCTTTTATTGTTTAGTCATAACACCACTAGTTTCACGATCATATCCCTTGAGTAAGCGCAACCTATTAAAATTAACGCTTTAATTAAAATTGATTAGAATGATTTTATTTTAAAGGGTGAACCAACAAGATTAGGTTTTAGACTCTTTGAATAGGATTTTGTGAGTAAATTTCTCGAAGACTATAAAACAAAAAAAATAGGTGTCTAACCAGGGAGTGGAGAAATCCTTGCTATAGTTGGTGTTATCAGAAAGCTCCTCTTACACATGAGTTAATCATGAGATAAGACACACATTGATGCTGGGGACAGCCTTCCACTACCTTCTGTGAGAGCCAAATATGTTTGCAAGATCTTATTCATATTTGGGGGATCTTGAGGTACCTTTGGTGCTTTCGAGCTTCATGATTAGTTACCCTTCCCATACAGTGGATCCTACCTTCGATTGTATGCCTTAGCATCGATTATATTGAGGTGACCTTAGTTGCTTTTCCCAGGCATCGTAGGGGGTACTTGTAGAGGTTATTCTTTGAGTTTCATGGCTAGTTAGGGGTCAGACGACACAATTGCTTTATGCATTGAAGCTACGGAACACTATGATTGGTTACACACCTTTGCTTGTAGTGTATGAGAGTCTTGGGACTTCTCTAGGCGAGACATACATGTTGCATTTGAGAGCTCATTTGTCCTCACTCTTGGCTTGTTTGCATATGTCCTAGCTTACTTACAGGTGTTCTCTGTGTTCATTAGTTGGATTTAGGGATTGCGGTAACTTGAGTGTCTTTCTCTATGGAGTCATCATGGATTAAGTTCAGGCACTTCATCATTCTCTCAGTTTAGAAATATTATCCCCGTGTGACCCTTCACAACCTATTTATAAGAGGGGAACCCTTGAGGTTCCTCATATAGATTTTACTATGAGTACCACTTCCAAGACCCTGAAGTCCCCTCCATTCCTATCATCTGGATTAGGGGGAGCAACCCTTGAGGTTCCTCCTTCATATTATTAATGGACTCGTGAGACTCTGGTCTATACCCACCCTAGTGGCGTTAGTCCTTCCCACACGGTAAGACTAAAAATTTTAGACTTTGAGGGATTTAACCCAAACTTTTCCTTAGGAAGGTTGAGTATTGAGACACAGTCAGTTCCCTTTAGTTTAGGTCCTTTTACATTTGACATGCCAAATATCTCCACTAGTATTCCATCATCCATCCAAGATCCTAGTGCACACCCTAGTGTTGGATTGAGGGGCACGTCATCCCTGTACATTGCAGATAAGTTCGGAAGTGTTCATATTCCTTCTTCTACTATGTTTGTTGGGGGTTGTCCACCTCCTTCATTTGGTCTTCACACTAGTCTTCATCCCAGTGGGGGTGGTCGTGGATACACGAACGTTGGGTCTATAACTTACATTCCTTCTTTCATCCCATCGTCCATTGCACCTATTCCATATAATGCATTTCTTATGACAAATCATCCTTATATCCCAAATGGTCCATTTAGTTACATTGTTCCCCCGTCATCTAGTGCACTCATTTCTAGAGCTTATGTACCTCCCTAGGTGTAAGGGTGTCATCTAGTATACCAGACGAATAATTATGGTTATATGGTCCCTCCTTCTCAAGTAATACCCCACTTCCAAATACATGTGCATCCTTACATGGGTCATATGGGAGGAGTTTAATATCCCACTGGTCAAGGTCACGTCCTTTACCAGAATAAGCCTTATCAAAACCAATCTTTCCAGGGAGCATGGAATCAAATGGCGCAACCTAGAATCTCATTTTTAGCTACGTTGACTTTTCCTGACCTATCCAAACTCACAAATGGCTTGGTGTGTCATGATCTAATGTGACCCATCGTTCCTTCCAAGCTTCCTTCGAATGTTCCAAAGTTTGAGGGTAATAATTGAGAGAATCCTGGTGATCATGTTACTACTTTTCATTTATGGTGCTCCTCAAATTTGTTAAATCATGATTTCATTCAACTACAACTATTTCAATGCACCCTCATGGGTTTAGCTGTGAAATGGTATATAGGGTTACTTGGGGGCACATATATTGATGACTTGACCTTGGTTTTCCTCAATCACTTTTAGTTGTCAGTGTGATATGATTATGGTACCAAAATCTTGTCGACTTTTCAACAAGACAAAGCCACCCATAATTCCAACTACATTCAAGATTAGCGTAGATGAAAGTGATTGATTATGGCCAACATTCTACCAAAAATTAGAATTCTTACTAGAATGGTTCCTTAAGTCCTTATTGCCTTACATTACGAAGCATGTTTTGATGTCTAGAGTGACAACCGAGGAACATGCTATTTTTAGAGTTCAATAGTTAGACCTAATTTATGCTCAGTCTGGGCACCTTTACGATATTATCCCTGATACTCTATGGTCAAATCATGATCCCAAGAATAAACCCGAGCCACATGTCGATGACATTGTAGGATCTATAAGTATGAAATTTGTGGACTAGGTTACAAATCAAATGAAGAGTTTTTCTATTAACGAGTCTGGGACCAAATAGGCTACGACTTCGTCCACACCCACCCAATTAGTGGATGTACATTATTTGCAATCATCGAACCAGAAGGGTAACCAACAACCTACACATAATAGGAAGAAGGGGAGAAATAATACGAAAGGTGGAAATAAAAAGGAGAACCCTAACTATGACAAGAATGAAAAAACTGTGGGGGGGGGATAAGAAGACTAAACGGAAGGTCAAATTCCCTTATAAGCTTTGTGGGGGATACCATCTTACATACTTGTGCCCTAGAATCGAGGATGCCTCGAAGTTGAATATTGTCACAAAACAATGAATGTTGTTGAAAAGGGAAAAATATTTTTTAATGTACTTAGTCAATTTTAATTATTAAAATGATGAGTAATTAAAGGGAAAGGGATTCCCGATAACCAAATGGTACTGGGAATATGTCTGGATTTTGGGAAAAGTGGCTCCGCATGGGAAAATGTGGGCTAGATGGAGTTGTGGGGAGGTGTTCAACACTACACCAATAAGGATGTAGCCTAGTAGGACCCCACGATCACTTTCTAGTTGTTTCCACTTTTCCCTGAAGAATTTACCCACTATTTCTCAAATTCATTATGCTGAATCTTCATAATGTTCCAGGTTATTACTTTTATTAAAATGAGTTGATTAATCAAATGTGAAAAAATTAATTAGTGCACAATTTATCTTTTGATATCCCCAAGTATCATACAAGGCTGCAAGGGGTAGAGAATACACATAATAGGAAAATGTTTATTCCAATTTATGAAAGCAAAGTACAAAAATATATAGTCATTTTAAGACGGATCGTGTGCTTGTGTAAATAGAAAATCAAAGAAATTTGTGAGACTAATTACTACGGAAATGAAATGTCGGGTTAGTATTTGATTACTTCAAATGAAATTGTAAAGTTGAAATAAACTTGATTGATCTAGAATTATTATAGTAGTCAAATCTAATCTAAAAATATCAAACCATTTCAAGGACAGATACAGTATTCCCCCAAAATAGGGGAAGGAGGGTGTGGGAGCCATAATCCCACTTGCTCTTTTATTAAATTATTACAATGCTGATAATTTAATAAGGGGCTACCTTTTGACCTTATAATTTGATTAAAAAAAACTTACAATATCTTGTTGGAAGAAGGGAATTGAAGAGGGGGGATTTGGAGGCGCTTTGAGAGGTTAAAAGCTTTGAAATTTAGCCAACACTTCTTCTTGTCCTGTCAATAAAATGAAAAAGCCCAACGAGTTAATTGTTTGTGAATTAGTTGATTAGTGTAAAAAAACAATAAAAGAATACAACTCAATACTTGCGAAAAATATAGAGATTTATGTCACTTTAAGTACTAAGAACATAAACTAGATCTAAGCTTAAGATTGCAAATTTAAATCTCTTTTAGATCTAGTAAGATAAACAAGCTAAGAAATTTATGATAAGTTATTTTAAAATAAATCTAAGCTTGATTGCTAAAAGTAACCAAAGAGAGATTAATTTTTGAAGAGAAGAAGAGAGGTTCTCAAGCTTCGACTTGAATTTCTGTGAGGATGTAGAGATGGCAAAAATTGCAAGAAGTGTTAGATCCAAATAAAAGTATGAAGATAAAATGGATGCAATTGAGCTCTTGCTTCTCCTTCACCTGAGATTATCTACAAGCTACAAATCCTTAACACAAGTGAGATAAAAATCCAGTATGTTTTACTAAAAGAAATTAAGAGAGCATAAGGATTACCGACTACAGTCTTCTACTTCTATATCTCTACTAATAAAAGCATAAACAAGCAACTTGAAACGACAAATGCTTGCTCTATGGGCAACAATGACCTTCTACGCTAGATAGATCAACAAACTTGAAAGAGAGGAAACTAGTAACTAACTAAATATCACGTCAATTTAACATGACATTCACATTCATGAAACTCTTGCACAATTATGACCTCCAAAGTCTCAACTTTATTCAAAATATAGAGCAACAATAAATTACAGGAGTAGAGGTTCCTTGCTTCATTCTCCAAATAATGGGGCAATGCCTTGCTTATATAGAAAAATATGACCAAGAGGGTAGGGCGCACTTGCCCAAGAGAAAGAACTTTGCTTGAGTTGGAATGAGATGGATATGGTTGGTTAAAGAATGGAAAAGGACAAAAATATGTCAATTTCCAATTCGTAACTCAATAGTTGTTATTATCCTCACAAATTTCCATCTTTTTTCTTGAGAGATGTGCCCCACTTGATTTAGCAAAATCGGCTTGCCTTTATTTACCGAGAAAAACACTCCAAAGTGTTTTATAAACCTTAGGAATGTTTCCATTTTACTTTTCCAACTCATAAAATTCACTTTCAGCATGTTTCCTTTATTTTATAAGTTGCCGATTTTTTCACTATATCCATTTTTTTGGTCTTTGTTTACCATTTTCAAGTAATATTTAATTTTGGAGATAAATAATTACTGGAAAATTTAGAAAAGTGGGTTTCAAGGTTAAATGGGTGCTCTGAGTTAGAAAAAGAGTTCCCCCATGCCTAATTCTTCCTCCTAACCACACTTTTATGTCTTAGTGAAACTTTTAATTAAAACATGCATGCTTTTTACAAGATTTTTTTTTCGAAATAATAAAAACACCTAGGGGAAATAATAAAAACACCTAGGGGGGACTTAGTACATGTTCATATGACTCTAAAACAATGATTAGCATAGTAATATACATTGACACCAAGGTTTTAATAACCTCATAAGGCCTAACCACCAAGACATTTACTCTAGCTTTGGAGGAGCGAGTGAAAACTCGAAAATTAAAAGTCATTAAAAATGAAATATAATTCTCAAGGAAGAAACACCCTAGAGTAAAGTATTGATGACTAAGTCCTAGGAAATCCAAACCTTTTACATAATTTCATCATGCTAAGTCATTTATTACAATTCCTCGCAGGGTGTGAAAATGTAAAAAATAAAAAATAAAGGGGAATTGATTGGCCTGATGGATCTCAAAACACATGTGGTGTGTTAGGATCATTAATCATCCCTTGGTCAAATGTCTATTAGATTAATTATTGCCTAACTTAGGAACCTTAATTAAATATTTGGGTCCACTAGTACAATTGGGTCCACTTGGCCTAATGGGGCCACATGTACCAGTCACTGGAGTGTGGGGAACACTGCTAGAGGTTAATTGCCACTTACTGCATGTGCATGCATCAGTTTGGGTGCCTCCTAGATCAATCCCTACATTTTAGGAGCCACTCAGAGTCCTGGCACCAACCTACTTTAGTTAGTTAAAGTTAGTACTAGTTAGTCTCAGTTAGCCCTCAGTTACTTTTAGTTAGTTCACAAATAGTTAGCTAGCGCATGTCTTGCATGGATAATGCATGGATGCATGTGGAGTAGGTGCTTTTCCCCACCTACCACACTTAGCTTCACTGAGTTAACTAACCGTCATTGTTTGTTTGAGTTGGTTGGACATCTGAGAGTTGATTTTGGACTCTGATATTAATTGAGAGACCATGAGTTAGAGATTTAGTTAGATACAGTCATATCCACTTGGGAGATTTGAATTCATACCCCATGCATTCAAATTCTTCCTATGTAAACTATTGTAACACCGAATATTATTATTGTGAATGATACTGTAAATTCCTGAGCAATACTTGTCCATTTCCTGTGTGGTTTGTTTTGTTCAGTTTGTATCTTCATTCTCCATTATTTTGTTGCAAACATTATTAGAACTATCTTCTTGAAGCTCTAAATGGCATTCAAATTCTAATATGGTATCAGAGCCTTCTCAGGCAGGTTTCATGCTTGTTTCTCCCCATCGAACATGAGAAGCAGCTAGGTTTCCACAAAAATCCCCTATGATGATTTGCTAGCTCTGGATTTATTTAGATCAGCGGAGAGGGCGTGACAGAACCTGAAAATATGTTCATGTCGAGAGGAAAAGCATGATTCTAACAATTCATATGTTTTAGTGTGTTATTGCAGTGAAATTGACATGTGCTGCGTAGCTTGTGTGAAGTTTTGCAGTGTTTCTAGCCGAAGCAATTATGAGTTCTCAAATTCCTGAACCACAGATCCTCACAACTTCCAATTATCTTAATTAGAGGATTGATATGCAGCTGGCCTTGCGCAAGCATGGCTACCATATGATCATACATGGATGGGAGCCTGAGCCTCATTAGCCGGTAGAGTGGAACAAGTTTCTGAACAGTTGTGATGAAGCATTCGGGTACTTATGTACTTATATTTCTAGATATCTCCTCTTCCACCTAGAAGGCTTGAGGACTCCTAGAGAAGCCTAGGAGAAGATTGATAGCTTGTTTAACAAACAAGATGAAGGATGAGAAGAATGTCCTTTGCATCCCAGCAGTTTCAAGACTATTGAGCAATTATTTACTAAATTCAAGTCTATAGTACTCTAGTGCAGACAGTGCGGAATAGAGCGGAAGGATGAGAAGAATGTCCTTTGCAAACTCAACAAACTAGGCCCTGAGTATTATGTATTTGTTTCCATATTTCATTCCAAGCGGGAAAGCTTTCATGATTGGAACGTTCATTCCTTAGATTCTTTTTCTAAGTCCTTAATAAAGGAGCAAGACAAATTGATGAGAATGGGAGTCGTCAAGACATCCAAAGATCAATCTCTCCTAGTTTCTGACTCTTCCAAAGAGAAAGCAAAGGGGAAATCAAAGAAGGAGGAGCCAAAGGCAACTGATTCGAAGCCTAAACAAAATCAACAAACTTTCGAAGGGGCCTCCGGATCTAAGAAGAAGAAGTTTGAAAATAAGTTATGTCCTTATTGTGAAAAGGGGTACCATATTGAAGATCATTGTATGAGGAAAGAAATTGATGAAATGCCAACCCTTCTCAAGCATCATAACATTGCTTCCCTAAGAGAAAATAAGCTTGATGAAGAACCACATACGGAAGATACCGAGAGGTGTCATGCTTTGAAAGCAACAATCTCTCCATCCTCAGCATACATAATAGATTATGGAGCTTCCAATCACATGGTTGCTTCCAAAGAATCCTTCTCTACCCTCTCACTAACAAAGGGGCTGAACATTCACATGGGAGATGATTCCCAGATTCCAACAGAAGGAAGGGGCTCAGTCAAAGTGAAGCATGGTGAGTTCAAGAATGTCTTATATGTGCCCTCCCTTACTGCCAACATTTTGTCTATTTACTAGATGACTCATACAGGCTCTCCCAAGAGAGTTACATTCGATTCAGAATCAGTTGAGATTACAAAAAAAGCCACTGGGCTACTTGTAGTGAAAGGTATTGCAAATCACTTTACCAAAGCTTATGAGTTCTCACATTTCTTACCTATTTCTCCTCCTATAGATTTATTGTCTCATGCTAACAACACCAACAAGGTTTGGCATGAGAGCTTTGATAATCTCAATTTCAAATATCTGAAGCAGCTCCACAATGATAAAATGGTTGAAGGTTTTCCCTCCATCCAAACTTTCGATGGAGTATGTGCTGGTTGCTTGGTAGGTAAGCATCCATAAAAGAAGTATGATATTAGGAAGGCACATAAAGCTACCTCTACACTTGAATTGATACATAGTGATGTGGTAGGTCCTATGCCGACAAACTCCATTAATGGTTGCAGGTACTTCCTCACTTTTATTGATGATTGTTCACGATACTGTTGGAGCTACTTCATGAAACAAAAATCAGAAGTTTTTGAGACTTTTAAAGTTTTTAAAGCTATGGTTGAGAACAGTTTCAATAAGAAGATCAAGTCAATAAGATCTGATAATGGAGGAGAGTACATCAAAGGATATTTCCATAGTTTCTGTGAATCAGAGGGGATTCGAATGGAACACTCATTTCCATACACACTACAACAAAATGGTGTGGCTGAGAGGAAGAACATATCACTGAAAGAGATGGCAACATGCCTTCTCCATGCCAAGCATCTACCTCCTTCTCTTTGGGATGAAGCAGTAAATTGTGCTTCGTATTTGTAGAATAGGGTGCTCCACAAGTCAGTGGTTGGGGTGACTCCATTCGAAAGCACTGCATGGGTATAAGTCCAATGTCTCTCTTCTGAGAGTTTTTGGTTCCAAAGCTTGGGCCAAAATACCACTTGACAAGAGGAAGGCCTTCCAAGCCCAAAGTAGTGAATGCATTTTTTTGGGATATGCAGAGGATGCAAAAGCTTACAAATTGATGGAGGTTGCAACTAGAAGATGCTTCATTGAAAGAAGTGTCCGATTCAAAGAAGATCAGTTGCATGATACTCCTCTAGTAGTACATGAAGGTATAACTATTTCTCCGCCTATTTTTGATGATGATAGATGATGTGCTACAGGTTTCAGATTCGGATGAAGAAGATCACATTCAACATGATCCTATTATTGAGACTGAATCTCAAGAGATTCTATATCCAGATCCAATACCTATTCCTAATCATAAGCCTAAAACCAGATGGGCTCAAAAGCTTATTGATGCAGTTGGAAGAGGTTATAGAGATCCAGAAGACAGAAGAAGAACAAGGTCCCAGTATCAAAATGAGCATGATGTACTATCTCTCACAGATTCGCTCTCTACAGTATGGTGCAGCAAAGTTCTAGGTTGGTGCTACTTGATGATGATGAATGATCAACTACATGGCCCACATAAGCAAAAACTTGATCATTCCCTACATTCACTATCCAAAAGAGACAAACAGAGTCATAAGTTCAGAAGTACATTGAGAGGTCCACTGATGGACCATGCTGCTGCATAGAGATGCAATTTTGTAGTAGTGTTTTTGGTCAAGTTATTTTTCTAAGGAGGAAGCTTATTTCTTCTAAAGATAGCTTGCAGATTGCTATTTTTCTGCTTATTTTTTAGGGGGGGGGGTTTCCCATGAGGTTTTCCCCCGTTTCCTCAGTTGTATTAAGCAACATTTTTTACTATCTTTTAGATTGTATTTGGGTGACCTATGGTCTTGTTACCAGGGCCCATAGTTGTCCAAGTTAGGATTCAGGGGGGGTGTTAGGATTATTAATTTTCCCTTGGTCAAATGTCTATCAGATTAATTATTTCCTAACTTAGGAATCTTAATTAAATATTTCGGTCCACTAGTAAAATTGGGTCCACTTGGCCTAATGGGGCCACATGTACCAGTCACTGGAGTGTGGGGAACACTGCTAGAGGTTAACTGCCACTTACTGTATGTGCATGCGTTAGTTTGGGCACCTCCTAGACCAATCCCTACATTTTAGGAGCCACTATGAGTCCCGACACTAACCTAATTCAATTAGTTGGAGTTAGTACTGGTTAGTCTCAGTTAGCCCTCAGTTACTTTTAGTTAGTTCATAAACATTTAGCTAGCACATGTATAATCCATGGATGCATGTGGAATAGGCTCCTTTTCCCACCTACCACACTCATTTGCACTGAGTTAACTAGTTGTCACTATTTGTTTGAGTTGGTTGGACATATGGGAGTTGATTTTGGACTCTGATATTGATTGAGAGACCATGAGTTAAAGATTCAGTTAGATAGAGTCATATCCACTTGGGAGATTCGAATTCATACCCCATGCATTCGAATTATTCCTATGTAAACTATAGTAACATCAGAAGGATATTATTACTGTGAACGATACTGTAAATTCCTGAGCAATACTTGTCTATTTCCTATGTGGTTTGTTTTGTTCAGTTTGTATCTTCATTCTCCATTCTTTTTCTCCAAACATTATTAGAACTATCTGCTTGAATATCTAAATGGTATTCAAATTCTAATATGTTCAAAGCAGTGGAGAGGGCGTGTCGGACCCTGAAAATATCACTAATACATAATATCAAAATCGTGACGGTTTTTCATTGCTATTTCCACGTTTTTTCATCTCAATTACGACAATAACGGTCACGATGTTTCATGGCACTTAATTCATGGATCTAACAACGAACTTTATAAGCCATTGATATAGAGACGAAAGCTGGCCACCATGTGTCTTCTATACAGTTGCCTTGAAATTAATTTTTTTTTAATTAATTTTCTAAGTTTCATCGCTCTATTGACAAATTTTTTGTCCCTATAACGATGGAAATATGGCAAAAAACTGTTAGACAAAATTTGGTTTCCACAAAAAACTGTGGAACATGTTCGGCGAACGTTTGTCTCCCTACCTACGAATTCTGGAATTTGAACAAAATTTTCCTCCACGCATTCGTCACTTTATCGGCACAGTTCTCGTCCCTATAACGACGAAAATATGGCAAAAAATGGCTAGGTAAAATTTTGTTTCCATGCAAAACCATGGAACACTTGCGACAAACTTTTGTCTCTCAATCGACGAATTCTAGAATTTGAACAGAAATTTCTTCCACACAAAACCATGGAAAACTAATCACTTTCGACGAAATCTGCAAGTTGAACAGTAATTTTCAATGAAACGTCGTCTCTATAGCGATGGTATTCTTGGAAAGCCACCCCAGGTTTCAAGGGTTTTGCAATACCTACGACGAAAGTTTGTCGTTATTGAGACGAAACCTTGAGGTTTCAAAAACAAATTTAAAAAACCGTGGAAAGGCACCTTCGTTTCCACGGTTTTGGATCTTCAATAAGTGCTTGTGAAAAAATACATACTATATTTTAAAGACAAAGAAATGGATAAAATATAACAAAGGAAAGTGAGATATGAGAAAGTAAGATATGGGAAAAAACATATTGAAGTAAAAGGGAAAAAAATAAATGGGAATTTCAGGGGGGTGGTAAAAAAGTGTTAACTGACTCTAAAAAATAAGGCATAATGATTTAAAAAGTACCCAAAGTGGCACTAAGCACCCTAATGATTTATTAAGTACCTACTGAGAGATGATTTCTATGATAAGGTAGGGGGGTACATCTATAAAAAATAACATTGATAAAAGACGTAGGCACCACTGGGCTCGGATCAACTTATTGTGATTCGAAATTAGGTTAAGCCCATCGGGGCTTAAAGAGCGCACAAGGGATTGGAAGGATGCCCACAGAGCTTGGAAGAAGCCCGTAGAGGCCTGTAGATACCCACATAAGCTTAAAGAATCCCACAAGTAAGAAGTAAAGGAATCCCATGTTTTGAAGATGAAGGGAGCTCGAGGTTTGAAGATTGAGAAAGCCCGCAGGTGCAAATGAAGCCAGAGAAGGTCAAGCCCACAATTTCTGGAAGAGATGAAAATGAAAAATTGATCCTTCTTATGCAACCACCTCAAGCATGGCCAAAATCGGTCAAAGTTAGTATGAAATATGCCCGAAAGAAAGAAAAAGGTCCCTTGAGCACATGATAGGAAAGAGACATGTTAATCAACAAAAAATTGACAACTTATTTCTATTCTTTTACTATGCATGATCTCATATAACAAAAAAATTATCATAGATCACCTTTTGGCATTAATGAGAAGCAGGTTGCACAGTTGAGCATGCAATTTGTAGTTTAGAAACCATATCATAATTTCCTTGGAAACACTCCTGGTGAAATATCATCACTTGCTCTACTACATGCGAAGAGCTACTAGTGATAATTCATCATACTACAAAAAACATAAGGTGCATTGAATTCGTCTTTGTTGAAAAATAAATAAATAATAAAAAAATAACTCAACCCCTAGGGAAAAAGAGTAGTTGTTCACCTGGAAAATTTGTGTAGGATATTTGTAGTGCCAAGTGGTGGTAAGTTGTTTTGATGTTTCTCATTATTGGAAGAGGTGAATATGAAAATTTGATCCTTCTTATGCAACCACCTCAAGCATGGCCAAAATTGGTCAAGTTAGTATCAAATATGCCCATAAGATAAAAGTAGTCCCCTAAGCACATGATGGGAAAGAGACATGTTAGTCAACAAAAAATTGACAACTTATTTCTATTATATTACTAGGAGTGATCTCATGTAGCAAAAAAATAATCATAAATTACATTTTGGCACTGAGAAGTAGGTTGCACAGTTGAGCATGCAATTTGTAGTTTAGAAACCATATCATAATTTCCTTGGAGACACTCCTCATGTAATAACAACACTTTATCTGCTACCTTTGAAGATATAGACATATGAATTTAGGGTCCACATATGTGCCATGCAACAACTGAAAGTTTATCATCACAGTAATCAGAATGTGTAAAATAGTGCAACCAATAACCAATGTTAATCATTTAAAGTGCCATTTAGCATATGATTTCCATATCTGTGTATGTGATAGCATAGATATAAAATACTAACTTAATGAAAATTTAGTGCCAAGCTAACCTTAATGTTATTATCATTCACTCGATCCTGTATGTAATCTCTGAAATATAAAATCATCAAGTCCCTTACCATCACCCAACTCTCAATAGCAATAATTAGTACTAAGAAAATCCAAAACAATACTAAGTAAAATAATGTCAGAATTATATCACTGTGCATTCAGAGATGTAAGGTTCTAGATCTCAGTAAAAAATCATACTTACATTTACCCAGAAAACTAATGCGAATAGGGCAGAAAACTAATCAAATCAATAAGATATATTTTACAAAATACACCACCATCTAAATAGTTTGAAATACTAACTTGTTTTCTATTTTGAGTGTGCAGAGAAGGCAACTAGGGCATACGAGGTTTGCAATACATATTGCAGACCTGTGTTTGATAAAGAAGAGGGCTCGGATTGTGGGAACAACATGTCTGCGTTTTTAGGGTTTTACACATAAATTCGTTTTTTAGGGCTTTCTTTTTTGATAAAATAAAAGTTACAAAAACACATAAAAATTAAGTCTAAAACCTAAGAGAAACACAAATAACCTAAGAATAATATTTACAAGTATACAACTCAAAAAAATTAGTTTTGAAAGATAGATGAACAATAAGGGTTTGAAAAATTAAAATTTATACATCTACTTTTTCTTTGATTTCTATTTTTTTGCATTGTAAAAACTAACGATAATTGGGATATTATAATCATCATTTGGTGGAATATCTACAAAGACATGTCCCGCTAGTGTTTGTGTTTCCATTCCCTCATGTATCATACTTCTTGTACATCATTGAGTAGGGCATGGAGGCAGTTCTAAAGGGGCGTGAACTGCAACAACGAAAATGGGCATATCGATATATTGAAATATTATTTAAATTAATAGTTCATAATTTTGATTAAAATTACAATATTTCTCTTTACCTATCTGTGTAGTTGTGACAGCTGGTGTGTTAATTGTTTCTCTACTTGCTAATTTCTCTTGTGGTTCACCCTCCTGAGCTTCACAATCTTCCATTGAAAGAAGAAAATTTATAAGTATACGTCAGGAAATAAATATCTATAATCACAGTAGATATTTCTATTTCCAAAGCACACATACCAGAATGGCCACTTTGCTCCCCACTATCATGGGACATGCACACCCCAACATCAGCTGGTGCGTGCCGAGTACCGTTGGATTCACTGCTGCAGTTGCATTGTTGCTTAAAAGAAAACATAAATATTTAGTTATGGGTGATATAATCAAAGCTGAATAGACTGCAATGATGTCCTTATTCATTTTATTTACTTGCATCTACGTCATTGGGGAGATTGGAGACTGCCCCAAGCTTTTCCGATATTCAATGACACTTTTAAAACCATACTTGAAACCAAGCTTTAGGTCTTCCTCGGTGGCAACATCTTGGAACGCATTTCCCTTCAATGTATAACACATAAAAGTTCCAGTATCAAAAACAAATATTTGTTCACTACTTTCAAATAAATATTCCCCAAAGTTAATTATTTAAATCTTACAATTCAGGCTCTTAGTTTTCTATAGCCACCTTGGTCCAGTCTATGTTGCCTGTGCTTTTCCACTCTATCCTTGGTTGCTTTGGAGGTGTCCGGTAGCCTATATATGAAAATTTTGAAAAACGTTAAATATTATAATTCTTGCTTAAAACAAAAAAGAAAAAAAAAATGAGCATATTTCACTAAAAAGATGATATGTGTTGTACCTTGCTTTTCTAGGCCGTGGTTGTTTTCCTTGTATTTTTAGCAAGTTCTCCTTTGCATCCTCTATGAGTGCCTTCCACTCTTTCTCTGGAACCATGGGAGGGCGCTCATGCTTGAGGTCAAGTTGCAATTTATCCCTATATTGGGCCCTGGTATATTTTAAATTCTCGCCTGCTAACTTTGCAACCACTTTCTTGTTGAATGTATTGCTAAACAAGTTTACCATGTTGTCTATCAATACATCTCTCTTTGCGCTATCTTGGATATTCCACCGTGTGCGAATGGTGGGGCCAAACAGCTCCAATGCTTTGTCATTCAAATTTCGGTAGAAAATATTGTTTCCTGCTGAAACATGTAATCCATTAATTTATAATTATTTTAGCATATGTCCATTTCAATTTCATGATTAAAATGAATAAGTTAATTAATCAATACTTGTAATCTTTTGAATCTTGATCGGAACACAAGCGGCATCCACCAAAAAGGTGAGATGTAGTGATCCGGTGCTTTTAACTCGTGCTGCTCTAGGAAAAGTTTCCTGGTCATCTACAGTAGGTTCGTCTTTGGAGCCATCTAGAGTCCTAGGCTCCGTCTCATCATGCTCCATCATGTCATGCTAATCAAAATTGGTGCCCTCATCAATGGATTCGAGGCCAATTGAAGGAGTGTCAAAAAGCCTCATTGGTACATTGCTTTGTCGGCGTTGTTGCTGCATTGGAGCATCACTGCTACCTATACCTGTCTCAACAGTTTCTATAGTCACGGGTTGTAAAAAATCCTACAAACGAAAAAAATTTACTTTATTAGATCACTTGGAAAAATAGAAACATAATATTAGATATGAAATCATGTCATAGCTTAAAAAAATATGTGAATATGCCACTTACTCCATAAGATTTTATTTGTTCTTTCAGCTCTTCAATCCTTGCCCTGATCTCTTATGTCATGGGCCTTATGCAAGCCAAGGAAATCATTTTTATGTTTTCCTTTTTCATGGCCTTCTTTATAGTATCCATAGGGTCTATGGAATAGGAAATTTCGTCCTCAAGCTCCTCATCACCCAAATCAAGTGCACTGGACTAAATTCATCAAACAAAAAAATTAAGCAAAATAATTTTAACATCATTCAAACATTGTTATTGTAATGAAATTTAGTTACTATTAAGAACTAACACTTACCTGATGCAGTGGTGTGGCCGGTGACTTCCCACGGTCAACCCGTACTGATCTAGTTCTAGTGGGTGATTGTCCACGGTCACCCTAGACCATGGAAGCAACAGGTTCCTTTCCATGGTCCCCACCCTGACACGATAAATCAATCAATAATTCAACATAAGCACAGAAAAATGTGAATGTCAACAGTGGAAATCGAATGCTAACAGAAAAAATCAAAACATTTAGTTATTTTATTTAACACTTACTTGACGGGGCAGAGTGTGACCTTCCACGGTCACCTTGGACCATGGAAGCAATAGGTGCCTTTCCATTGGCGCCACCCTGACACAATAAATCAATAAATAAACATTATGAAAATAATTGTAGCATAATAAAAAATGAGATATTGCAATAATATTTATTTTTACCTCAGAATTAGAGGACACACGTTCTGTTCCATGGGCAGACCCTTGCCACAGTGTAATAAGCATGTTGTCACATGGAAATCTTTTGGGGTTGGAGTTTCTAGTTATTGTAGTCATATTTAGTTACTATATTTAGTTGAGCCAATAATTGTAACATCAACAAAAATGAGATATTGCAATAATATTTACTTTTACCTCCGATGGAGAAGATACATGTTCTGCTCCATGGCGATGAGCAGACCCCTGCCATAGTGTAATAAGCATGTTATCATATGGAAATATTCACAATAAGCACAAAAAAAGCGAATGGTAACAGTGGAAATTGAATGTTAATAGAAAAAATATCAACATTTAGTTATTATATTTAACACTTACCTGATGGGGCACAGAGTGTGACCTTCCACGGTCACCCTAGACCATGGAAGTAGATGACACACGTTATGTTCCATGACGACCATGGGCAGACCCCTGCCACAGTGTAATAAGCATGTTGTCACATGGAAATATTCTAGGGTTGGAGTTTCTAGTTATTGTAGTCATATTTAGTTACTATATTTAGTTGAGTCAATAATTGTAACATAAACAAAAATGAGATACTGCAATAATATTTACTTTTATCTCCGAAGGAGGAGATACATGTTCTGCTCCATGGGGATGAGCAGACCCTTGCCACAATGTAATAAGCATGTTATCATGTGGAAATATTCTCAATAAGCACGACAAAAGCGAATGGTAACAATGAAAATCGAATGTTAACTGAAAAAATCGAAACATTTTGTTATTGACGTCATATTTATTTACTATATTTAACATTTACCTTGCGAGGCATAGATTGTGACCTTCCGCAGTCACCCTGGACCGTGGAAGAAACATGTGGCTTTCCACTGCTGCCACCCTAACAAAATAAATCAATCAATAAAAGTTGAGTCAATAATTGTAACATAAAAAAAATGAGATAAGCATAACAGTGTAATAAGCATGTTATCACATGGAAATATTCATAATATGCACGAAAAAAGTGAATGTCAACGATGGAAATCAAATGTTAACAGAAAAAATTGAAACATTTAGTTATTGTAGTCATGTTTATTTACTATATTTAGCATTTACCTGATGAGGCATAGCGTGTGACCTTCCACGGTTACCCTGGACCGTGGAAGCCACACCCATTCGATTTAAGTTGTAATTGATCAACAACTCTTCACCAGGAAGTATTGTTTTTGTTGCACATACAAATATACGATGTTCTTCACGTCCCTCAAATTCGCAATTCGGTTGCTTAGTTGTTGTCATTGGCCGTGTACTATTTATAAAGCCAGCAATGTTTTCGAACGCTTTTGGTCTCCCATCAATATACATAGTCGCCCCTTTGCTTTTATTGTGTTATGCTAGTTGTATATAATTTGCGTCAACTCCGTATCTCCTCATACTTCGAGTATATTGGACCAAGATCAACAAGTTATTGTATATGTATAATAGTCCGACATACTCCATCAATTCAGTTAGAGTGCCATAGCCAACCTTTATGCCATCCATGGAAAATAGCCCCAATCCATGTAAGGATGAAGGAGCAATGCGATACATCCTTCCATTGATGAAGAAATTTGTGTCCACTTGAGGTAGCTTATTAGGTACCCATCGTTGCACTAGATGTCTATACCTCAAGGGAAACTCAATGTCACCTATGCTCTCAGCATCATAATTACATGACCCTCCGTTGGCAATAAAATATTGCATGCGTCTACGAAATATTTTCCTTACCTTTTCAGATCTAGTTGATATAGAACTGCTAGATCTAGTACAACACATATCACTTTCAACCTCTCGTAGTATATCTTCACCATCACTTGAGGAACATAGATATGATAGATACCTATTTGGTGGTACCTACACTCGATAAAACAAGAATATTAGCTACCAAGCAGATATAATTTAGTGTGCAAATATATTTATTTGTAATGTTTTAATATCAAAAGTTTTTTCTTCCCAAAAACTTTACCAAAAGCTATTTTTCTCTCAAAGGTGTAATTTTTTTTAGAGTTATTTATATTTGAATTATTTTTAAGTATAAGACACGATTTGATTTGGTTTGGAATTTGTTCACAACATGGATATAGAAGTGTGTTTCTTGGTCCACTTGACTAGTTAATGCATGCAAAGAGGTATGGGGTTCCCCCTTAAATAGATCATGTTGGGGATTCAATTTGGAATTGGCGGTGGTCATAATGCTTCATTCATGGATTGCCCACCGGAACTCGGCGACGTTAGTCTAACACTCCCTCTTCCACAGTGGTTTGATATGCAAGTTTCCTTGTGCAAGGTACTCCTTCTCTAACTATGTGCTTGATTTTTTTAAATAGGATAACATTGTGAAATGTCACCAAATTTAGACCAATTATAGGTAGTCTTGAGTGGTTTTGAACATGGACATGGATAGGGTGATGTTGGATCCGGAATCACCTTATCGCAACCTTGAATCATCTTACACTACCCAAGACCATTTTCTTACCATTGCTACGGTGTTCTATAATAGGGAAATCCCGAATTTGTTTGGTCGTGATGGTATGGTTCATGCCCGTTCTCTATCAAAAAGGTGATGGATGGGTTCAAGGCTGGCATTTGATGGGAAAAATGCTCATCATGGGTCATTTTGCACCTCAAATACGGCCTATATTTCATATAAATCCTCAGAAAATATGAAGTAAATAGTCAAAACCATAGTAGCAATATTCAAGTACGGATTCGAATACGATACATGTCATTCATTATTCATTAGGAACTAACACAAGTAGTAACTAAGTATTGATTTCTTGTGATAATGGATGAGACCTACAATTGTCCTTTCTCTATAGTTTCAACCTCAAAGCCAAGGGAAACAACAGGAAAAGGTATAGTATATGGAAAAGAATATCCAGTTTTGATCCGAGATAAGTAAGGGCTCATTGGACCCCATAAAAAGGCTTATTCAAATCCTTATCACTTCAATGGGAGAGTTGCACTAATGATGACCCATGAATATCTAAGGCTTTAGAAATGGCTAAGTTACATAGAACTGTTGATGGACATAGGCATGTATGATAAAGTTGGAAAAAGACTAAGTGGTGAGAGATTGTCCTAAAGCAGTAGTCTTATAACAATTCCCACCATATTTCATAAGAAGGAGAAAATTCCCACCATGGCTTATCATCCCATAGTAGGTTGAAGTATCTATTCGACCATGGCACCAGTTCTCAGAACAACTCTTTGAGGAAGAAGATACATGCCTCCCAAAAGAAGTTATTTTTGGTCAAATTAGACAAGTTGCTCTAGGAGAATGCTCGCCATAATTTGTGGCTTGAAATAAATGCCCACACCATATGGGAATCCTGTAGGTGGTTGTGTTGTCTACCTGACCATGTTCTTACTTTGACCTGAAAGTACCTGAGGCAGAAATTATGGATATGCCAAAACATGGTCTTAAGCAGCTTTTACATCATACTTCAGTAAAATGCCCACCGAGGAGAGAGAAAGTAGTTCCAGAGGATGAAACTGGTCTTAATGGATTCATTTGGTTGTCCTCCATCCCTTGGATGTCTTACACTCCAAGTTTGGTGAAAAGTGGAAATCACCTTTGAGACCTAGGGTTTAAAGAAATTGACTAAGTGTCAAATCACAAGGTTGAAGAGGCATTTGGAAATGCTCACCAAAGCATGTCTAAGTGATGATAAATTCATCAGAAGGTATAGGCATGTTCTTTAATGAACTGGTTATCCATCCATGTTGTTAGTTTTTCTTATGGTGACCACATGAGAAAAATATCATCCTGCCAATAGAGGTAAAAACATTAGCTTGCATATCCAAAAATATGAAAAATTGACCGAGTGTTGAAAACAGGAGGTTGAGAGCCCAATTGGAAATGCATGCCAGAGTCATCTCTTAAACTGATAAATTCATCAGATGTTATGGGTCCATTCTTTGATGATCTGGGCATCCACTCATGATCTCAGTTTCCCTCTGGGTGTTCACACGTGTGAGATATGAGTCTACCAAAATGCCTCCTGGCACAGTAATGACTAGGGTTTGACAAAATTGACCAAGTGTTGAATTGAGCAGTTTGAAGGACAATTTTAAAGTGACTACCAGAGATTGTGTGTTTGTTGGTAAGCTTTTAAGGTGACATGGTCTTGTTCCTAGTTGAGGTGGATACCTAGCCATACCCTCAGTTTGTTTAAAGATGGTCAAGATGTGAAAAATATAAGTCTGCCAAAAGTTAGAAAAGTATGCTTGTACAGTCTTGGTAAAATAAAAGAGTAAGCTACAGGAAATTAATAAACATAAATTTATAAAGGGGATTCTGCATATGTTGAGAAGGATTTAAGGATAGTATTTTGGAAGATATGATGTGATCGAAATTACATAGCATATATTTAAGGAAGAATTGCTCGTAGAGGGTTTAATGAAGACACACGCAGGCTACACTATTCTTGATAACCTTCGGACTCTTTGAGATGTGACAAACAGGGGAGACCACACTAACTACCATGGTATATGCCAAACAGAGGCAAAAATATATAAGTGTCGTTGAAAAATAATACTTGTATCAAATGTGTCTTTAAAGAAGAAAGAGGTATGAGGTTCAATTTACTAGAGTCAATTCAAATTATAGCCCACGAGTCCCAGGGAACTATACATTGTTCCAAAATCCAAACCAATAAATGGGAAAAGCTTGCAAAGTGTGTTGTAATTCAGGTAAAATTGAGCATAAAAATAAAATAAAATGCTTCTTTAAAGAAGAAATAGGTCTTAGGTTGAATTGTACCCAGTC
The DNA here is from genome assembly GCA_001517045.1 of Pseudotsuga menziesii. Lineage (NCBI taxonomy): Eukaryota > Viridiplantae > Streptophyta > Pinopsida > Pinales > Pinaceae > Pseudotsuga > Pseudotsuga menziesii. Next base: position 551,097 of record LPNX010330316.1, read on the forward strand.
ATTATAATTGCAGCTCCTATGACACTCTACAAAATGTTTTAGACCCATAATAGAAAAAAATCACAAAAGCTCGAAAAGTGTGCCATAATCCATGTAAAACTGACCATCAAAGCAAAATTAAATGTGTCTTTAAAGGAGAAAGAGGTCTCACATTCAAGTTTCGACAGAATCAGTTCAAATTATAACTCATAGAGGACTCTGTTCTAGATCATTAAATAGAATAAGATTACACAAGCTTGCACTCTATAGAATGTTTCAGACATATAATAGAATAAAATAACAAAAGCTTGTAATTTGTGCCATAATCGAGGTAAAACTAATTATTAAAGCAAAATTAAATGCTTAGAATAAACACATCCCAGGTTCAAAGTTTCGACAGACTTGGTTGAACCAGTTCAGATTATAGCTCCTACAGGACTCTACACACTGCTTCGGACCATTAAATAGAATAAAATTACAAAAGCTTGCAAATTGTGCTATAATTCATAAAATTGTACAAGAGCATGACTGGCTTGCACTACTCAACCCATATGTCTTTTCCCTAAATTTAAGGAGGAGCTTCAGACACTCCAATAATAAAAAACCCTTACTAGATCCACCGATAATAGAAGCGATGGTAGCACAACAAAAAAATTATAATTTCAATATGATTGTATCGAATCCATATTGGTTCGGAAATTTGACGTATTTTTCCCAAATTCCTATGCTGCAAGGGTGAATGGGCTTACAGAATTTATTGGGCCCTTTGTTATCCTCTGGATTGTGGATGGATTACCTCCCCTGGGAATGCCAGTATCCTCTGGACTGCGGCCAGATTGTTTTGTTATCCTCTGGACTGCGACTGGATTGCCTCCACTGGGAACGTTGGTATCCTCTGGATTGGTATCCCCTACTCCTTGATTTACCACTACTCTGCTCATCAAATTACCAGTGCTATGGAAGCTGCTAATGAACTAGTGCGTTGGAGTGAACTTGTTCGTTGTTGTTTTGCTAATGAGCTAGTGTGCGGGTGTTTTTGAATTCTACATTTTTTGTTTGTTTATTTGCATATTTTATATTTTGTGTTTTGTTTTGTTTTTTTATTTTGCATATTTATCTTTTGTTTAGTTTATTTTGGGTTTTTTTTTATTTGCATATTTTATATTTTCTTGCATTTTAAATTAATTATAGTTAAACAACTCTATTTTTTAAATTTATTATAGTTTAATTTAATTTAATTTAACTAGGATTTTGTCATAATTTGTGTTGGTTGCATTGCTTATAGTGAGATCCTATACATAAGTTTTCTTTAAGGACGAACATGATGATGATGATGATCATGATGATGATGAAGACGATGAAGATGATGGTGATGATGACAACAACGATGATGATGATGATCATCATCCTTGTCATCGTCACCACCATCGTCTTTGTCGTCTTCATCAATATCATCATCACCATCTTCATAATCATCGTCGTCGTCGTCTCCATCATCGTCATCATGATCTTCTTCATCATCATCATCTTCCTTATCATCATCATCATAATCATCATCTTCATCATCAACGTCTTTGTTATCACCATCATCATCTTGATCATCATCATCATATTCGTCGTCGTCATCATCAACATCTTCATTTGCATCATCATATTCATCATCAACATCATCGTCATCCAATTCATCAGCATCTCCATTATCATCATCATCATCTTCATCATCATCATCATCATCATTTTCATTATCATCGTCATCATCATATTCGTCACCATCTTCATCATCTTCATCATCGCAATTTTAGGGGGAGCTCAATGAATGAAGACGTCTACATGATAGGGGGAGCATCCAGTTGAGTGAAAAATTAAGGATTGCTCCTAACACCTATTCCAAGGACTAATATGATAATTCAATATGATCCAAGGAAGTAGTCAATAAAAAAATACAACTTATTGGGCCCTGTGAAGCCTCCTGTTCTTAGATTTGTGCACATGAAGAATAAATACTTTTGGACCTAGTCCAGTGTCTTAAAAGAGGAAGATCCAAACTGAGCAGTTTGGTAGTTCCATAAAGTGCATTCTTTATAGGAGTGAATAATCACTCATAACCATTCTATTATAATGTTGGAGAAGCTCTGAACAATTTAGTGAAGACCAAGGTAAATATCTTGTAATCAGATCTACATCATCATCATCATCTTCATCAGCATATTCATCATCATCATCATCACCATCATCATCACCATCATCATCATCATCATCATCCTAATAATCATCATTATAATGATGATAATCATGATCATCATCTTCATCATCCTCATCCTAGTCATCATCATCATCCTCATCATCCTCGTCCTCGTCATCATCATCCTCATCCTCGTCCTCATCCTCGCCCTCATCATCATCATCATTGTTGTTGTCGTCATCATCACCACCACCATCGTTGAGCATCATCATCATCATCTCCCTCTTCCTAATCAACATCTTCATCATCGTCATCGTCATCATTTTCATCATCGCCCTCATAAATATCTTCGCGGGGTCCGTTAAAGGGATAAGTGTTGGAGGGTTGAGATCTAGGCAAAGCCAAACCGATGTCCCTAAATAATTCCACCCGATAAACATGCGCGGAGGGAGAAAATTTTCCAAATCATGGAATGCGTTAAAAGGAGAAAGGATCGGATGACTGAAACGAAGGCAGAGATAGATTTGCGGTTGTGATTAATTCCGTGATATGAACTAGCACTGATGAAGTTGAGATTTTGAATCACAAAAAGTGATAGTGGCTGCAAAGATCAACGACCATGACGTGATATCAGGGTTGATTGACAAACGTGGTAAATTCTGCGATCTGAAGGTGCCCGATCGATTGAATGAGGGAGGATTGACGAAATGTTAAAGTATCCAAAATCGAATGGTCCCGATGAAGGCAGTTAATTGATCAGCGGTCGACAATGATTCTCCCAAATCGAGCTGTGCAAGTGGTTAAGGTTGGAGCTTGGTGCAAAGATAGTACGTACCAAAGGATCATATTGTAAAGGAATCCTCAAACCCTCTGAGTATTTCTGAAATAGCAAAGAGGGAAGGCCATGTACACGTGTACGATGAATACAGGATGAGCTCAGATAGATGGTATGGACTCTGGAGCCGTTCAACCTGGTAAAGGTCGTGTCCTGGTCAGGTCTAGTACAAAAAGGATGTCCTCACATATGAGCTGACCAAAAATCATATCCCTCGACGCAATTTGTGACACCCCTTAGGTGAAGATCATGTCCAAAGCATCACCAACCTTCATGACTCTAGAGATCGGGCAGGTGGCTTGCATAGAAAATAACGGGAGATCATGAAGTTCATATCTTTGAAGCGACGAAACTGGCCTCTACACGAAGCAAAGGGATGCGGATAGCTGAAACCGTTCTGAACACCACCATCAGCATAAGTGAAAAGGCAAAGAATGTCAGGTCCAAACACTGCGATCCCATATGGACAACAATGCAACATCAAAGGAGGCGGCATGACTGGATTCTTAGCAGAAAATAGAGATCCCTACCCATGTGTCCATTCGTGTTGCCATTATGATGACCAGTCATCTTTGTATCCATCTTCACCTTCATCACCCTATATAAACACCACCTTCCCAGGCCGATTAAGATGGATACGATGAATCAGTAATTAGAGACAATGCTCGAAGTGTTATTCTGATAAGAGATTGTGAGAATTATGAAAGAGTTGAAATGGTGATATGCTTTGAGAATCTTGTCAGTCTCAAGGTGTTGATGGTTTCTAAGATTGATTCCATGCTCATATGTCGCCCTGTTTTTTCACACCAGGAAAGCGCTAACCATCGGGGTCTAGATGTGAAGCACTTTGAATGTTTTTGGATAGTTGTACCTCCCACTACACAGTGCCTAGGTTTTCCTGTCCCAGAAGTTCCCCCTAGAAACCCTGGAAGAAATCATGGCTTCCAAAGTCCCGGTACATGGTGACCGTGTTTAGCGGAAACCAGTAAGAGCGAATGCTCGTGCTGGGGTGGCAAGTGTCCAAAGTCTTCATCGGCTCGTTTCTGAACTCCAGTTTCCAACTTTTTCTGAGGTGGTGAGGAGGTGGAAGACACCCCCCATTGCATGACCTGTAGGAGAACCCGCGCCATGGGAGGTGGGGAGTACAAAGCTGCCCTTCTCCAAGTCCCCTCATACAACAATATTACCATGACAGAGTGGTGTTGTGGAGAAGGCTAAGCATGGAAAAGATATAAACTCCTTTTTCTGTCCAGAAACCATGCAGAAAGGTGCCTTTGAGCATGAAACAGGCACCCAGGGAAGGACACGTTGCTGATTTGACAAACATACGAGTGGTCGAGCCCAGTCAGCAATGAGTCATCAGAAGCATTCTTAATGTCGTTTTCACGACCTGCAACCTCAGAAACATAAGCGACGTGCTGCCATCCAGACCGAGCATGCACATTAGCTCCATAATGTCTATTTTAATATATGTAAACCGTGTCAGTAGTACCACTCTCTAAGTCGTTAGTAGTTGATTATGAATGTAAAGAGTTTCATGTCCTGTTTCGAGGATTAGCCTCGGGGACTGAGATAATATAAATTGCTCCCCACAGAGGGGAGAAGGGTTGGGAATTTTCAAGAGTAGAGGCTCTCCATTGTAACATGTTTCAAGCTTTCTAGATATGAATAAAATTGCATAGGAATGATAATTCTTTCATGGTAGAGCTTCCTATGTCGTCTTTTTCTTCAATAAGTAACTTCTTTACGTGAATGTTTATGTTGTTTTTAATTCCCGATTGTATTTTATTTTTATGTTTGAGCGTTAGTGTATATGGGCCAAAATTCGTCTTGTATGCTCTCAACCCATTGTTCAATAAGGTAGAATTCCTTTTGAAGCTTAAGTTTCAGTGAATTAGCCACCAATTAGCTTACTGCCTATTGAGTTACAAGTGGTTTCCATTTTCATACATTGAGTTTCCCTCATCTTTATCATGATAATGGGGCTTGTGGTTGTTGTTGATATGTATATTTTAAATTAGCATTACTCATTGTATATCACATGGATGTAAGGATGAAAAATAGAACTTGGGGATGCATAACAAAAACCCTCATTTTCATAGACAAATTCATAAAAGCCAAAAGCCAAAGAAAATCTTTCAAGGTTACACATTACAATTTACAATTCTCATAAGGAAAATAAAATCACTTACTTGTGCCAACTGTAGTTGTGGAAGAAAGATAGCTAAGACACCATCCCATGAACAAGAATGAACCATCGCTCCACCAGCAACCATACCTGCAAATGCCCAAGTTAGACCAAACCCTAAAATATCCAAGGTTAAAAACTCTTGAAGAAAAACTACAACAATAGAGTCTACCTCGAGTTTCCATGTAAAAAACAATGAGACCACCCAACTATACAAAATCCACCCTCCCATGAGGAAATTTTTTAGAAAATTGGTCAAAATTGGTCCCAGCAGGCTTAAGAGAATTGGTCCCAGCAACCTTAGTCAAAATTGGTCTTAGCGGCCTTAAGAGAATGCCCGCCACAATTCATGGTTTGAGAAGAATGCACGCACCATGTTACTGTCCTGTAGCTAGTTGGTTTGGATACCTATTCATGATTTGAGTTTTCTTTAACCTTTCTTGAGGAGAAAGATATAGGCCTGCCAAAACAGGGTTTTTCACCGGTGGATGCAAAAATGGCTAAGTAGCCTCAAAAAGATGCTCGCCCTAAATTATGTGTTAGAGTAAATGCTCACATCACATGGGGGTCTTGTAGATTGGTCTTTGGACTACCTGACCATGTCTTCAGATTGTCTTGGAAGTGGACGAAGAAAAAGTTATGGACCTGCCAAAAGGGTGTTTTAGGCAGATTAGACCAAATTGAGAAATTTGTCTAAGTATGGAATTGGTGTTAAATCTACCTAAGTGGCCTTAAGGAAATGCTCTCCATGGCTCATATGACGATGTGAAAAATATATTGAGAATGTGAGTCTCTAGAGTTTTGTATGTAGCATACAACCATGTCACTTGCCTCACCAAACTGCAACATATATTTAAGGAAGAATTGGTCCCAGCAGCCTTAAGAGAATGCCCACCACAATTCATGGTTTGAGAAGAATCCCCGCACCATGGTACCGTCCTATAACTAGTTGGTTTTTCTACCTATTCATGATTTGAGTTTTCATTAATATTTCTTTAGGAGAAATATACAGGCCTTCCAAAACAAGGTTTTTCACCAGTGAATGCAAATTTAGCTAAGTAGCCTCAAAAAGATGCCCACCCTAAATTATGGGTTAGAGTAAATGCCTACAGCACATGGGGGTCTTGTAGATTGGTCTTTGTCCTACCTTACCATGTCTTCATATTGTCTTTTAAGTGGATGAAGAAAAAGTTATGGACCTACCAAAAGGGTGTTTTAGGTAGATTAGACCAAATTGAGAAATCCGTCTAAGCATGGAATTGGTGTTAAATTTGCCCAAGTGGCCTTAAGGAAATGCCCGCCATGCCTCATAGGATGATGTGAAAAATGTATTGAGAATGTGAGTCTCTAGAGTGTTGTATGAAGCAGACAACCATGTCACTTGTCTCACCAAACTACAACATATGGTTAAGGAAGAATTGGTCCCAGTAGCCTTAGTCAAAATTGGTCCCAATAGCCTTAAGAAAATGCCCGCCACAATTCATGGTTTGAGAAGAATGCCTGCACCATGGTACCATAATATAACTAGTTGGTTTGGCTACCTATTCATGATTTGATTTTTCTTTAATCTTTCTTGAGGAGAAAGATACAGGCCTGCCAAAATAGGGTTTTTCACTAGTGGATGAAAAAATGGCTAAGTAGCCTCAGGAAGATGCCCACCCTAAATTATGGATTAGAGTAAATGCCTACAGCACATGGGGGTCTTGTACATTGGTCTTTGGCCTACCTGACCATGTCTTCAGATTGTCTTGGAAGTGGATGAAGAAAAATTTATGGACCTGCCAAAAGGGTGTTTTAGGCAGATTAGACCAAATTGAGAAATTCATTTAAGTATGGAATTGGTGTTAAATTTGCCCAAGTGGCCTTAAGGAAATCCTCGCCATGCCTCATAGGATAATGTGAAAAATGTATTGAGAATGTGAGTCTCTAGAGTGTTGTATGGAGCATACAACCATGCCACTTGCCTCACCAAACTACAACATATATTTAAGGAAGAATTGGTCCCAACATCCTTAAGAGAATGCTCGTCATAATTCATGGTTGGAGAAGAATGCCCGCACAAATTTTGGAAGTGTAACAAATGATGGAAGGCATATTAAATATTTAATTTTTGTTTTCAGTAATAAAATTACAGTTGTTTTCTGTGTTTGCTTATATTTTGTAAATTTCTGTCTTTTTTAGGCCAATTATATAGGAATTACAACTTTGGGTTATTCGCTGAAATTTGGTTGCATGGGTAGAATTGTATGACATTGTTCCAGAATTGGAATTTCAGTTTCATTAGATAAAGAAAATTACATAAATACAACAATACATAGCATCAAAATTCTCATAAAGAACTTGAAAGTTCTCAATCCATCATCCCCATAATATCCCTATAATATCAACAGTTCCAAGCAAACAACTAGGATCTACCTATGTCACCAAATCAACTGACATCTCATATCCACTAATCACTATCACTCTTTTAATTTCTTACAAATTCAAATATATATGCCTACAGTACACAAGTTAAGTTTTCAATTTTGATATTGTTAACTTTCTGGCCTATTATGTACACTTATTGAAAAGTTAAATTCAAAATTATCATTCACATTAAATGCATCAAAAACATATACATTGCCAAGAAATACACACACGCACATATATACATTTATGTATTAAAACTTGAAATGTATTTACATACACACCATATATAAATAATGTTATTCCATAGTTCTAGGCTGCTTGGGAGGTTTAGGCTACAAGTCCTCCTTTTCTAGAGAAGATAAATTTGTACATTCTAGTCTCTTGCCTTGTGTAGAGGCTTCTAGTTCTTCAAAAAATGCAACAGGTGCATGTTCTGATTTCCGTTCTAATTCTTTCACTTTTGTTGCACATTTGTGCAAACTTTCTCTCAATCTATCTATATCTTGGATGTACTTCTTCATCAATCCCACATTCTTCTTATTTTTCTCTTAATGTTCCTTTTTTCTTTTACTGAAGACGATCATTTGCACGTTTCAACTCAGATTGAACTTGGGTCAATTTTTTCCTGAGCTGCTTTGTCTCTGTCTCCAACTCTTTTGCCCTCAATTCTGTATTATCCAGAGTATACACAATTTCTACTTGCTGAAGCATGTTGTTCTTCTGCAGAGTGGCAATTTGGGATTTCAGATCTTCTATCTCAGACTTACATCCCAAATGTTGTGATTCTCTATCCTCCAGTATTTTCAATTTGAGCTCTTTAATCTCATCATCCCTCTCAACTAGCTTGTTTTTCAATGTTTCTTTTATGGTTGACCACGTAGAGAGATCAGCTCCAACATTCATTGCTGCACTAGCATCCATCATGCATCTCATTTACATTTATTTCTTTGCCTTGATGTAATCCGACTAGAATTGAGACATCATCAAATTCTTCAGGGTCACTTCCCATACCTTCCATACAGTACTCAAAAGGCTCTTCAGGGACTTGTACATTGTCCTTTGGACATTGTTGAGGAACTTCCTGGTTAATTTTGTCCAGTTTCAGCTTCTTAATGTATGTATTTTCAAATTTGCTTCCTTCTACAGTGCCGGGTCGATATAAGTCAATAATTTTTTTATAGTGTGTTAGGGTAACTAAACTCCACTCGCTTCATTTTTCTCTCCTGCAGTGCAAAATGCAATTTTTTTGCTAATAGATAAGGGACATCTATGGCTAGGTCTTCAACCCAATGAATCACCAACTTCATACAATCACATGAAATATCTTGCTTGTGGTGATTCATAATTTTCCTAAGTACAATTTGAATGAAGGTTTTGTACAATCCTGGTGGAACATCTTGCATCTTTAAACCATTCCGGGAAACCTTAACCATTTTTCCACATATTTTGTTTGCCATCTCACCCTTTTCTACTTTGATGGTTTTCTTGGTGGTCAACATTACTCCCCCCCCCCGCCCACCCCCCCCCTGCATGGAATTTTCATTGCACCTAACAACAAATCAGCGTCTAGACAAACCCTCCTCCCAAAAATAATCAATTCCTTGGACTCATCATCATAATTAGAAATGGCATTATTTATCTCTTCATTGTTGAAATTGAACTGACCAAAAAGAAAACGATGCACTCCTGCTCTTACCAAGACATTTAGCATACCTTCTAGCTAGTTGGTTATGTCACTCCATGCCTCAACGCTCTCTCCAAATTTCCTGACAGTGAACCTCTCAACAACTTCAAAACCCCCTGTTTTAGTTGATGGCATGGAAGATGAGGTTGCTGTTTCAATTTTGCAGGATGATGGTACACTAAGAAAGGAAGCAAGGAATGCACGCGCAGGATACCAACTCGCTGAATTTTCCAAAATAAAATAAAATTTACAAATGTGTTTAGATGTTTCCAAACTATAATAAAAGTTACAAATGTGTTCTTACTTTTGCAAACTATAATAAAAATTACAAATGTGTTCTGACTTTTCCAAACTATAATAAAAATTACAAATGTGTTTCAAGTCAACTATACACAACTTCCATTTTCAATTTCAATATAGTTAACTTTCTAGCATGTTAAGTATACTTATTTTTCTAGCATGTTAAGTATACTTATTGAAAATAAGAAAGTAAGAGTAAATAATAGAGTAAAAATTTGGCATTCTAACTATTCTGGAAAAAATAGAGTAATAGAGTGAGTAATATAATAATAGAGTAATATTCTTCTCTACATGTTTTGATGTACTCTCAAACCAAACCCTCCTATTAAATGTTTATAGTAAATTTTTTTGGAAATTGGATGGCTAGATATATTGAGAATACTACCCTTGTGTTAATTTTATATAACCTAACCTCGTATGCTCACAGTCCACCTATGAAAGGTGCAATTTTAACCTTTTTTTACTGTTATGGAAACTTGGTGTAAAATGCAAGCCATAAGCATAAAAATGCAAGCTAGGAATGCATAGCAGTTAAATTGAACATGAATGACTAAAATTCCAAGTATCTTGGCCAAATTCAAACAACATGATTGTCATGAGTTAAAACTAACACCATTGGGTTGAAGATAGATATATTTTTGAAAAAAGCCTCTTTAGTTTTTTAAAATTATGTTTCTTTTGTCCAGAGTTAAATTGACAAAATGACATTTTTTGTGTTTCAACAGTTTTACCTAGATCACAAAAATACCTACCCAACCCTAAGTATTGGGTATTTTTGAGTGATTTTAGTTGGAAATGGTATGTTTTACTATTTTCCACTTTATTATACATTTATTTTTTCAATTTTGGTTCAGGAAGTGCTTGTTGTGCAAAAACACTACATGGTTGTCTTGTATTTATGAAATATCCACCTACATTAATAAAAATGAAAGCCAAACCCTCCTATTAAATGTTTATAGTAAATGGTTTTGGAAATTGGATGACTAGATATATTTAGAAGACTATTCTTGTGTTAATTTTATATAACCTAACCTCTTAGGCTCACAGTCGACCTATGAAAGGTGCAATTTTAACCCTTCTTTTACTGTTATGGACACTTGGTGTAAAATGCAAGCCATAAGCATAAAAATGCAAGCTAGGAATGCATAGCAGTCAAATTGAACATGAATGACTAAAATTGCAAGTATCTTGGACAAATTCAAAATTAATGACTGAAATTCTAAGTTGTTACGTAAAAAACAATGTGTAAATATTCAAAAATGGGCTTAGGAAAATGCACGCCACAGTTCGTACAATTGTCATCAGTTGAAACTAACACCATGGGGTTGAAGATAGATATATTTTGGACAAAAGCCTCTTTCAGTATTTTAAAATTATGTTTCATTTGACCAGAGTTAAATTGACAAAACAACAACTTTTGTGTTTTCAACCCAGTTTTACCCAGATAAGAGAAATGCCCACCCAATCTTAAGTATTGGGTATTTTTGAGTGATTTTAGTTGGGAATGGCATGTTTTACTATTTTCCACATTATTATACATTTATTTTTTCAATTTGGGTTCATTAGAAGAAGAAAACGCCCGGCGAGGAGAGACAAAGAAGCTTTAGAGGATGAAAGTGGTCCTGATGGAATCACCATATTGGCCTCTACCCATTGGTTGTCTCACACCTAAAATTGGATGAAAATAAAAATCTCATCACATTGACCTAGGGTTTGATAAAAATTATGGTAAAAATGCGTAAGTGACCTGAGTAAAATGCCTACCATTTCCAGTAGTTGATGGATTAAATTGTTCTAAGGGTATGGGTCTCTAGAGTGTTGATTGGTGCATCTAACCACATCATTATTTTGTCAAAAAACACTCTGAAGATGAAGTTACTAGTATGCCAAAAGTGCCCTTTGGCTTGTTTTTCTCCAGTCTAGTAAAATGCCTGCCCAACTCAGAAGAAGATGAGTCTAAAGGGGAAATCAGTTTGGTTGTGCTAAATGGGATGTACTACAACATATGGTATCATTGGTTCAAGAGTTGGTGAAAATAAAAATCCCTCATATTGACTTGGGGTTTTATAATTTTGTCCAAGTGGTAAATATGTAGTTTAAAATGCAATTTTCAAATTCCCACCAGATGATGTGTCTGTGTCAATTAATTCATCAAATGACATGTATTTGTTCCTTGTTGAAGTGTTTATCCAATCATGGTTTTAGTTTTCCCTATGGGGGTCACATGAGTGAAAAATTAACCTTCCATGTTGAAAAAAAATCATGTTCACACAGCGTATGAGTTTTCCCGCCCATAGCTTAAAAATATATATACTAAACAAGTTTTTTAGATGCCCACACAAGCCAGCGATTTAAATAGAGATCGCTCAGATAGTTAATTAAAAAAAATGAAATAAATAACAGACGTAAACAAAACAGAGTTTATTATTTAATTAACATACATAAATTTAATTAATTTCGAAGAGATAGATGCTTTCTTTCACAACCTACAAGCAATCTCGTACTGATCACTGAAAACATTGGATTTAGAGATGAATTCTCTATAATGTTATCTTATATGCCGATAAATACAAAACTCCATCATACACAAAAAAATTCATCAACTTTTGATAAATACATGTATACATTGATATGCCAACTAAAAAGCATTTTATATTATATGCCGATAAATACAAAACTCCATCATACAAATATTTTTTTCATTAACTATCGATAAATAAATATATACATTGATTTATACATGTCTAGCATGTTTCAGAGATGGCTACAATCCATCCTCTTAAGCAAAAGACAAATTTGAATTGTCTCTCTTGCCTTTGGTAGAAGACTTTAATTGTTCTGGAGTTGGACAAGGCACTTATTGCAATTTCCTTTCAAGCTCTTTAACTATTCGTGAAACTTTTTTTAAATTTTCAAGCAAAACATTTTTTCCACCATCAGTTCGTTCAACATTTCCACATTTTTCTTATACTTCGTTGATTCTTGTTCTTCCTTGACCTCCAATTTGTCTCTGGTATGTTTCAACTGATTTTTAACTTTAGTCAATTCACGTTTCAAATTATGTATTTCTTTCTCCTACTCTTTTGCCCTCAACTCTGTCTCGTTGGGAAGGACAGGAATTGCACTCATCGCAGCAGTTGGCCCTTTTAATTCCTTCTCCAAATCAACAATTGTGGATTTAAGTGTTTGAATTTCCATATCACATCCCAAATGCTGAACTTTTCCACCTTCTAAGAGTTTTGATTCCAGCTCCCTTATTTTTGCATCTTTCCCAGCCATCTTCTCTTTCATTTCTTTATGTAACGGTGATGAGGCAAACAAATCACCTAGTGCAAGGCTGGCTGAGAAGCTTTCTTGCATCATCTTCTCTCGACTTGCTAAGGACTTCTCTCGCTCTTCTAAGGACATTGTACCTATAGGTGTATGTTTTCTTCTACCCTTACCTTACCCTTACCCTTACCCTTACCATCGTCTCCTTTGGTACCCTTACCTTCACCCTCACTACCTTTTTCACTGGAAATTTTTTTTCCTCTACTTTGTTTTTTAAGTTTTAAAGTTTCAGAGATCCTTGATAACCTTGTTCCTTTTAGCTTATCATCTTGCCTAGAAATGATTTTTCTCAAATCGAAAATTATTGATTCTAATTCTCCAATTTTTTTTCCATGGCTTCCTTCCCACTCTTTCAACTTCAACTGATATTCCTGTACTACCTGTTCATATTCTTTAATTTTCTTCTCCATTACCTGTAAAGGAACCATTTCTATCCTCACTAGCGATACATTGAGAACAGGTGGTATTTTTTTCAACTCTTCTTTGAGTTCACTCACTTCAGCATTAGCTTTTTCCAAAGCCTCTTCATACGCAACCCTCACGGACTGAATTGATTTTTCATCACAATCAGTGTGTTTTTCTACTTCTTTGGATAATAATTTAACCATTTCTTCTTTCCCTTTTATAATTCTGTCTGCTCTGAAATGATTATCCACAACTATCTGTTTTAGGCATTGTAAAATATTATCATCTTTTCTCAATCACTCTTCCACCTAATTGCATATATAGGAAGCTTGTTCCTTGAAATTCTCCATTTTATCATATAGGATGAACACGTACCTACTATCAAACTTATATGATGCAATGTCTAAATGCGTAGCAGAAGCCCTTGATTCTAATTTAGAAGAAAAATCACACTCAATTTCCAACTGTTTAGGAGGAATTCTATCAAGAATGTCTAGAGGAATGGAAAAGTGAGAAGTATTTTGTTCCATTTTGTTTCCTGTCACCTCCTCCCAATGACCTCTATCTACATGCCCCTTAAACTCTTTGAAAGTTATGGCAGCACAAATTTCATCATCTGTGACCAAATCAGGATACTGTACTTGTAATTCCCCATGGTGGTCAGGACTTTGTACTGGCCATTCCTCGTTCTGTTCAGCAGGTTGTAATGGTAACTCCCCATGGTGCTCAGGATATTGTACTAATTCCTCATTCTGTTGAGGATACTGTACGAGCAATTCCTCATTATGTTCACTGCTTTTACGTTTCCTAACGTATGTTTTATGAACAGGTGGTTTTCGCAAAGATATTTTTCCATGCTGATTGATATCACCAATCTCTGTTTCAGTAGCATGGGGTCGACATAAATCAATACTTTTTTAAGTGTTCCCTAGAAACTAAATTTAACCTTCCTTAATTGGCTCTGTTGCAGGGCAGAGTGGAGTTTCTTAGCTAGTAGATAAGGAATATCTATAGGTATATCTTCCACCCAATGTATCACTACCCACATACATTCACCCAAAATGTCATCCCTGTGATGATTTAGAATTGTCTTAAGGACAATCTGAATCAAATTTTTGTATATTCCGGGAGGTACATCTTGCATTTTTAAACCATTGCTCGGAACATTTACTTCTCACCCACAAATTTTACTAGCCAGCTGGTTATTCTCCTGTCCGGGGGTTTTCCTTGAGCTTAAAATCACTCCCCTTATGTATTCAATATTTGTAACTTGGGGAACCAAATCAGGGTCGAGGTATACTCGCTTTCAAAAAATTATGAGTTCTATATTCCCAGCATCATATTTCGAAATTGCCTCATCTATCTCCTCATCAACATAACTAAACATTCCCCACAAAAAGTCGAAAACTTCTACTTTCCTCAGGATAGTTTCTGTACATGGCGGCCACATCTTTGCATCTCTCCATGCATCAGAATTCTCCTAGAATTTTTTTACTGTTACCCTATCATCTGTGGACGATTGTGTTTCAACTGGGGTTGCTGAGAAGGATGCCCACATTTCAGCTGCACTTGTCATGTTGGACGCCCCTGTTTGAAGTTTGGCCATGGTTATCCAAGTTTGAAGCGGAGGTGAGGTGATGCACGGATACTGTATTTCAGGTTCACAATTTCTCCCCGCAAACTGATTTTCAGGCTCACAAATTCTGCCCGCAAAGAGGTTTTCAGCAACAAATCAAGGCTTTGCTTGGGTATGCACTTTGGAAATAAAAATGTAAAAAAAAGGCATTTGTAAATAAAAACGTATAAAAAAGGCATTTGGAAATAAAAACATATAAAGATCATCATGACATAAAATATATAAACACGTGCCTCTACTCTTCAACAATTAAATATCATTCATCTTCTTCTTCATCCAACTCAACATCTATATCAAGATTTGGTTCAGAATACATATTCATGAAAGGCTCATTCACATCAACATCATCATCAATGGCATCTTTGCTAATTTGGCATCGTCAATGAGATCATAGTCTACTACACTTGGATGATCAACCTCTTCAACTTCTTCATCGAACACATCAACTGCAGCCACCTGCTCCTGATCTGAATCATCATCTTCTTCTTCTTCTTCGTGATTATCTTCATCATGTACATGATTATACTTTACTGGTCTTCCTCTTGGATCGTATCTAACAATGTATGACCAACCTGCTTTACCTGGTACCTCTGAGTAAAAGACTTGTTCACATTGACTTGGAAGAACATAAGGCTCTGTACCCGGTTCAAATTCCCTTGTATTAACCATGGTAAATCCATTAGCATTCTCAATAACAGTTCTTTCAAGATCACGTTCATGCATCCGTAGCCTGTACCATTTCACCTCAAACAAAACTATTTTAAAGGAATTAAAATCACACTCAATTATGTCCTCTAAATGCCCATAGTACCTATTCTCAGTTTCGTCTGGATGTTTGTCACTTCTAGAGGAAACATTGGTGACCTTAAACATTGCAATTATCCCACAATCAGAGGTTTTCATCTTATCATCCAACATTTTGATATGAAATTTACAACCATTACACCACATAGCCTTGCGATTTTTCAACTGCAACATTGACACCAAGTAAAAAATACATTGTGAATTAATAAACGTCATATAGGACTTAGAAAATATATTTGAAAACTTAAACAAACCAAACACATTGAAAAAATGGGAAGTAACTAGAAAAATGCGGGTAAACAATTTACATGCCTTTTTATCTTTTAAATCATAGGCTAAATCAACTTCCCTTTGCAACGTAAGATCAAGAAATTGATGTTGATGATGATGAGCTATTTTAATCATCTCACTAACCCCTTCCCATGATAACCTACCGAAGCATTCTTCACAATCCTCTATCCAATACTCTATCCAATCAAGGTTGTTTGCAATGTATAAATGTAAAGCATCCCACACTCGAGCAACTATATGAAAAAATAACAATTCACTATCATTAATTAGATATCATTACATGCATAGTTTAATACAGTTGAATATGCAGGATTAATAAACAAATAAAAAATTAGTATGATAAAATAAAATTGGAAAAATACATGATATATTAATTCCACAAAATCTAATAATTACCTTTCACGGTCCTCATTGTACCTTTCCCCAATAGGACCTTGGGCCTTCAAATTTATTGATGGAGTTGAGATGCCAAATGCGAAGCACATTCATATTTTCTGCTAATTTAGGTAGATATTCACCAATATACACCATGCATTGATACCATATATCCCTCAACCATAGAACCCTTAGGACGTGCTCTTTGTCTAACAAGATCCTTCAACGACTTCGGCTGCCTCTCCGCCATCCACATCGACCTTGTGTGTACCGGTCCACATAATTCAATCTCCTCAACTTGGTGTATGAGGCAGTGTTCTTGTGCATTGAAAAATGCTGGAGGTAGATACTGTTGCATTTCACACATTAGTCGGGGAATTTCTCTCTTCCAATACCTTATATCTTCTTTATGGATTTCTTTTGAGGAAAGCCACCTACAAATGATGCAATAAAATAATATCAAGCCATATATAAAATTTATGGGAAAAACATAATATGTCAATAAGTTCCGCTACAAATCACGGACCAAGTACATTTTCCATATAAAACATTACTTACCTCATGTATTTTCCAAGAACATAAATAATTTGTTTTATGTTGTTGTCAAAGTCGTCTGGGAGAGATAAAGGTAGAACATAGTGTATAAAAAAACACATAATTATTATTTATTTCCAAATAAGAGAATAAAATTAATAAAATAGTGCATACCAATAAGGAAATATATTAAAAACTCTCAATTACCTTAATGAATGTATGCCAGTCATGTAATTTAACCCCACCAAAATCACCTTTTTTTGTTAAGATATTCTTTAGGTTAGACGAAAACCCCGTCGGAAACCTGATTTTTTTGATGACCTCTTTTACAATATTGCTCTGTTGTTCCATCAAGCACCAAGGAAGACTAATATTCTGTTGATGGACATCACCATTAGAATTAATGATCACACTTTGCAATGCGTGCTTAGCTTCTTGGATGTCACTACAAATCTTTCCAATTCTTTCTTTATCAGTCCTTCCATCTAATATTTGCCATAACAATTATGTTATGTTCTTCTCGATATGCATTGTATCAAACAAATGAACTATTTGTAGGTGCTCATAGTATGGAAACCTACTGAATTGCATTGGGTAAATTTTCATTCCTCGTGGAATCCCATTCGTGCCTTAACAACATTCATGAAACATCAACAAAATCAAATTAACACTAATTAATCAATATAGGTACATACCGCGCTGAACATAATTCACTAAAAAAAACAAAGATTTATATAATATATGATACACGTTTAATGTGATTGTCATTGATGTCAAAGGAGTTCAGTGAATAACAAAAGGATAACCAAAGACATGATGGTAGGGTAAACTCAGTGAAAGACAAAGGAATGACAAAGGAAGTAATGACATGGCAAGTATGATGATGTGGCATGTATGGTGAGGCTGTAAAGACACATAATGGTGTTCTGGTGCTATCAGGAAGTCGGTGTTGTAATCTAACATCATTATGGAAAAATATGCCAACTTTGTGAAACTTTGGAAATTGACTAAGTATGAAAAAGTAGTCAAAACTACTCTAAGAGAATTCCCTGCCATAATTCATGGTTTGTATAGAATTCCTGCACCACCATATCAAACTATATTTTGTTGAAGTGGCTATCTAGCCATGGCCTTGGTTTTCTTTAATCATTTATGAGGAGAAAGTTATAAGTTTGCCAAAATAGGGTTTCAGGATAAACCTTAGATAAGTTCTTGGACATGGCTAAGTGTTGGAAAACGGGTCTAGGTGGCCTTTGATCCATGACATTTGATAAATTTATTTTCACAAGGACATCCCTTGGCGGGCATTTCCAAATGACCTCTCAAAATCCTGTTCTCAACACTTAGGCAATTTTCTTGTGTTTCTCAATATGCAACATAGTATTTTTCCTACTTTTGGGAGATTGATATTTTGAATATGTGACCATTGTAAGTCAAACTTAAAGTATGGTTGGATAGCCATTTCAACAAAGAAAAAATCCATTCCAATTGATGAACCTATTGACATACAACCAACATTTGGCAAGCATTTGAAAGTGGTATTCCAAACTGCTTATCGACACTTAGACAAATCTCTTCAAACCCTAAGTCACCAAGGTGATTTTATTTTGTTCATCAAAATTGGAGAGTGAGACATCCAAAATGTGAGGAATATCATACTGACTCAACCATGTCAATCTTCTCTCCTAAAACCTCATCATCTAACCTTGGCGAGCATTTTACTGGGATAGTGCAAATGAAGGTGAGAGGTACTTTTGGCAGATTGATATCTTCCTCCTCAGAGATTCTTTGGGCAATATGAAACCATGGTTCGATGCACCAACCAAAATAATAGATCCTATCACTTTCAGATAATTTTTCTCATCATCCTATGAGAGGTGGCGTGCATTTCCTTGAGGCCACCTAGGCAGAGTTTACCAATAATTCCATACTTAGACAATTTGTTCAAAACCTAAGGTGGATTTTTAATTTCACCCAAAACCTGAACTAATGCTACTAGATGATGTATTACACCTTACTGAGCACACCTATGTTGATTTCACTCCCAGACTCATCTTCATTTTCCCTAGACGGGAATTTTACTGAACTTTTATGTAAGATGACCTAAAACCCTGTTTTGGCAGATCCATGTCTTCTTCCTCGAGCATTATCAAACCAATGTGAGAACATGGTCAAGTAGACAAAACATACACCTACAGTATGTCAACCCACAAATTATGGCAGGCATTTCCCTAGAGCAATTCTGACTAATTTGACCAAAAATCCTTTTTTGGGAGACCTGTATCTTCTTCTTCAAGGAGTTTCTTTGAGAACCGGGGCCATTGTCAGATAGATATTTCAACAAACTATGGGATGGAAGGTCATGGTGGACATTTTCTTCTTCTTATGAATTATGGTGTTCATTTTCATAAGGCAGTTTCTTTAGGGCAATTTTTCAACACTTGGTCAAAATCCCCAAATTATCATACCATTACCAATACTACCAGAATGTAACAATGACATCATGATACATTAGGACACCAACATGTGTTTTTCAACCTCATCACACATGCCATATCAACACTTCTTTTGTCATTAATTACCTCCTTTGACATCAATGACGACCATACTCAACAATGTCCTCGTGCTAATAAAATTCATAGGGTGACATAGATCTGTTCCTTGTTGAAGTGGTTATCCACCCATGCTTTTAGTTTTCCTTATGATGGTCACATGTGAAAGAAATCAACCTGCCAAAGTAGGAAAAATATTGTTTTGCATATTCAGAAATTTGGCTATGTATTGACCAATATTCCAACAATACATAAATAATTTGCCATACCTTGATGGTTTCTATTATATTCTAAATTCCATGTGTGAGGTGTCATTCTTCGTGGTTTTTTTCCATTCTCTTCTTTACCATTGAATTTTGCTTTGTCTGTAGTTCGATGACTATGGTTCTTAGGAAGAAAGTGCCTATACTCATCAAACACTTCCTTTGCTAAACTCCTTGAACGATGAGATTTTATCCTGGGACCGCAAGCTGAACATGCAAATTTACCCTTTGTTTGAAGACCTACAAGATATATGAATTAGTGTAGCGAATTAGAATTACCATTTAAAATAATGCATGATATTTTCAATAGATATATATAATATTAAAGAACAAAAGAAAGTGACAATATACCACAAAAATGTGTTAACCCGGGAGCATCATGAATTGTCCATCCAAGTATTCCATGGAATTGAAATCGTCTTTGCCCTATTGGTCTAAAGATGTCATACATAGTGACACTAGCCCATAACTTCAACAACTCATCGATAAGAGGCTCAATATATACGTTCATATCTTTAACATGGTACTTACCTAATTGGTCCAACATACATGATTAATTATATTTAGCTATATGTTTTTATATATAAAAGACATAATTATCATGTACGAAACAAAGAAATGAAATATTTAGTGATCAGACTTTCAAGTAAAAAAATACAAATTAATTAAATACCTGTAACAATCATTGCCAACATTGTGTGCTCTCCCTTGACCGACATCCAAGGAGGAAGGTTATTGTTTATAACAAAAATAGGCCACACTGAGTAGGTAGAATGAAGCTCTCAAAATGGATAGACACGATCAGCTGCCAACGGAAGTTTAACATTACAAGGTTCTTCTTTGAAAATTGGCCACTTTTCTTCGATGCACCTAAATGCAGACCCATCTGCAGACATTTGAAGAACATCATCTTTACTTATATTATTTGCATGGAAATCCATAAACCGTGCTATACTTTGACACCTGAACAACCGTTGGAGACATGGAATTATCGGAATATAACGAAGAACTTTGTGAGGCACCTTTTTGGTCACTTTATCGGTTCAATACCTACTTGTTTGACATTGTGGGCATTCATTTTCAAATGCATATTGTCCATAGTATATGATATGATGACTAGGATATGGATCAATAGCTTGATACTCCATTCCAAATTCTTTCATAATCACATATATCTCTCGATATGTACGTGGTAAAATATTTGACGTTGGTAATAGAAATTCACCTAACAATCTACAAAATTCAAAAGAATAAGTCAATGTAAACAATATTAATCATAAATATCATATCCATACTTTACAAATTAGATAACAATAGCAATATAGGAAAAAATTCAACCCTTTATGTACATGTGAACATGCAGACATAAATAATTAACAAATTACATACCTTAGTATCTGTGTGAGACAGGTGTTTGATAAACCATTCAAAACCTTCAAGTTCACTAACAACAATATAGAAGATAGAAGATTTTTTTTTGAGCCGTCATGAAGAGGTTGGCATGCCTTCTCGAGTAGAGGATCAACATCATGACTATCATCCTGGTTGTTGGCCTCATCCATTGGAGCAAATGCGTCTTGGATCAATCTATGTATCTCATCTTCCTGATTTGTATCACTAACGTTATCTCCATCCATATCATCATTAAGAACTTGATCAACTTCAATATTCCGATTTAGATGTTCGTCACCCTGTAAATGAGTATTTCTTCTAGTACTTGGCAAATAACTCTCTGGAAGGGGACATTTTGGGGGCATTGTCTATATATTTACAAACAGCGTAGTAAAATTAGTGTGTATAGAACATATAATAAAACGATAAGACATTTTACTGAAATTCATGACATGATGACTATTACAGATAATACATTAAAAATTGAATAACCTCTTACCAAGGGACGATATTCATAACCCCCTTTGGCGTGCCCCTTCTCCCTACAATGTCTTTCAACTGTCGTTATTAAAATTCTTCTTCTTTGCAAGCCCCTGCAATCAGATCAAGGAAAATAACATTTTCCATCTCCCCTTGCCTCTAATGTCGCTCTAAACTGAGCAAGCTTCCTTGCATTTTCATTCATAGTGAAAAATCCTTGTAGTGACAAGTAATTGTCTTACCTACACCATACCAAATAGTAACTTGTCAAATACATTAGATATAAGTATATTTCTAAATGCAATATATTATATACCAAATTCTATAAAGAAAAAGCATGAAGATTGTGATAAATAGGTTTGTCATTGATGACAACATTAATGACAATCATTTTGGAAAAATATGGTAATTTGGTGAAAAACAGGAAAATGACTAAGTGTTGGAAAACTGGCTCAGGTAGCCTTAAGAAAATTCCCGCCACAAATTATGTGTTGAATAAAATGCCTGCAACATATGGGGGTCTTGTAGATTGATATTTGGCCTACCTGACCATGTATTCATATTTTCTTGGAAGTAGCTGAGGAAGAAGTTATGAACCTGCAAAAACAGTGTTTTAGGCAGATTGGACCAGACTAAGAAAATTGTCTAAGTGTTGGAAAAGCTGGCTCATGTGGCCTTGGGAAAATGTTTGTCGTACCTTATAGGTGTATGATAAAAGTTATCTGAAGCTATCATCACACATATTGTTGAAGAGGCTATCTCACCATGGTCTCATTTCTCAAAGAAGATGTTTGATGACAAAGATAATGGTATGCCAAAACAGAGTTTCAGGTTGTTTTGCACTATTCCAGTACTGGAAAAACTGCCTTAGTGGCCTCATGTAAATGTCCGCCCTATCTCATAGGACGATGAGAAAAATAATATGAAAGTGTTAGGCTATAGCTTGTTGATGGGTGCATATAACCATGGTCTCAGTTATCTTGTGGAGTGTTTTATGACAAAGATATAAATATGCCAAATGTAAGAAAAATATTATTTTGCATTTTAAGAACACAATAAAGTGTTAGATTCAGGAAATTGAAAAGGAATTTTGAAATGCCTGCAAGGAGGGGTTATTTTGATGATAAAATTCATCAGGTAGCATAGGCGTGTTCCTTGGTGAACTGACTATCCAGCCATACCTTCAGGTTGTCTTATCATGGTCTCATATGCAAAATATCAATCTACCAAAAATAGGAAAAATAATATTTTGCATAGTGAGAGCAAAAGAAAATTGACCAAGTGTTAAAAACAGGAGTTTGAGAGGTCTGTTGGAAATTCCCGCCAAGGGCTGTCTTTGTGTATGTAAATTTATCAAATGTCATGGATCCATTCTTTGGTAAGTTGTCCATCTGCTCATGACTTCAGGTCTCCATAGAGTGTTCACACGTGTGAAATATGAGTCTGCCAAAATGGGAAGAAATATGTTTTGATGTTCAAAAGAGGTTGAGAAGCTATTTTGAAATGCTTGCCAGAGGTTGTGTGTGTGTCAATAGATTTATCTTGTGATATGGTCTTGTTCATTGTTGAAATGGCTATCTAGCCATGCTTGTAGGTTTCCTTATGGTGATCACATGAGGGAGAAATCAATCTACCAAAGTAGAAGAAAAATTGTTTTTACAAGTTAAAAACAATTTTGTCTAAGTGTTAAATTAAACAGTTTGGAACCGTATATGCTGATGTGGATAGTACTGAAGACAAGATACTAATGGTGTATGGATAGAGTTGAGACAGGGCTGTAGTATGTTGTATGTTGAATGAATTGTTGATTAGTATCTTTGATGTGTGTGCCTTTGGAAAACTTTGGAAGAGTCCGATGTATCAATTGTAATTTGTAATCTAAAATTTGTGTAGGGAGGTTGGATGGAGTTGGGGAAAGACTTATTGTTATTTTGACAAGTTGAATCTTTCTTGGATGTTGTAGCATCCCATTCAGTTGTAGCTGTCTGAACCATTCTGGTGGGTGGTGCCACCTTATGGGTTGTAGCCCATATTGGAGATTGAAGTCTCCACTTATATAAAGATTACAAAACTATATCTTGTGTCCCTTGTGTAATGTCTTGATAGTGATGTGTTTAATTGATGAATGACATGTACCTAGTTGATATTGTTCTTTGATAAATATGTTGTTGAAGCAATTGTGAAAGAATGATATAAGATTGGTAGAAAAAGTTGAAATAGAGTTGAAGCCTTAGCTCACTGATTCACCCCCCCTCTCAGTGAGCATTATGTCTAACAAACTGAAGTTTTCATTGATGCCAATAAGTGTTGTGCAATGGCCTTTGATTTACCCACAAGGAGACCTTGATAGTTTGGGCATTAGAACACTAGGTGGCCCAAATGGTCCAAATGAAAGTTGTCCTTCTACTGTGGAAATCGATTAACAATGTGTCAATGAACAATAGCTTAGTGGAGCA
The DNA here is from genome assembly GCA_001517045.1 of Pseudotsuga menziesii. Lineage (NCBI taxonomy): Eukaryota > Viridiplantae > Streptophyta > Pinopsida > Pinales > Pinaceae > Pseudotsuga > Pseudotsuga menziesii. The sequence goes on from LPNX010330316.1 coordinate 575,192, forward strand.
TCAGGTTTATAAAAAAAAACAAATTGGCTAGAGTCATTGTTTTTTTTATTTTAAGCTGCACAGAAAATTATAATACAGAGGCAAAAAAATTACATCAAAGAACTCATGATTTGACAGGGGTTGAAGGAGACTGTGTCTGCTTCAGAGCCATTTCCAAAAAATAAGACACAAAATAAGACAAAACACCTGTCTGTTTGGAGGCATACTGACATTTGAACAAAAGCTCTAAAAACTATTCAAGACCAATATGTAGGGAAACTGGGTTGCATAACCAGCCGAGCCCCACTAGAACCAGAAAGAGACATAAAGTAAACATTATAAATAAAAACATAGACAATATCTAAATGCCTGCACGAAGCGAAGCCTGAAAGAGACCTGTTTAGAGCCCGCATTAAGTTGAGGGGGGATCTTCAGTGATGGGGCATGCCCAGCGCTCCTTCTGCGACCTAGTGGGCGAGTTTGTGGCTGCCATAGGAATGAGAGACAGTGCTGGAAGATGACCAGCCTCCAGAGAAGATGAGTCTTTCAGTCGTTTGGAGAGGGGTTCCATAGGAGAAGGCACTTGGAATGTTTTAGCGTGAGGTGACTTGGAGGAGCTACTGCTTCCCCCTAGACTAGTGATGGCCCGCCCACCTGTTTCACTTTCGCTGGCTACACCACTTGCACCACCACCCTGTGCTTATGCCCCCACCTTATGAACGTTTAAGCTGGAAATACTAGCAGTGCCTTTCCAGGAGAAAGTTTTTGTTAGTTTTTGATAGCTCAGTGGCACTCTTGCATCAAGTGCCTAGGTGCAGGGGTCATTAACTTGGGGTCTCATTTATATTCTTAAAGTGACTTTAGTAATGTGTTTTTATTAAAGTACCTTTTTGATGTGACTTTATGATTTAAAAGTGAGTTTCACTTTATTATGTTTTTAAAGTGACTTTAAGTCATAAAGTGTACTTTTAAATATTTAGGGTGATGTGACTTTTCAAAAAGAAAAATTTGTTGTAAAGTTCACTTAGGAGATTTAAGTGAGTGAAAGATTAGATCCCAGCCATAGATCTCTTGGCCAATATCTAATCTCGTCCGTTGAAGGTGAAAAGTCATGATAATAACCCTAATAGGGTAAATAAAGTGCATGAGACTTCATTTGGCACATTATTCAAGAGAGAATTCTTGGAGTGGCTCGTTTTCCAAGAGAGGAGCTTGGAGAGAAGTGTGAGAAGCACATTTTGCAGGAGATTGCTGAAGAGATTGAGAGTGGGCTCGATTTTTAAGACAACTGAGAGAGATTTTGCAGTTGGCACTGAAATCGAGGAGGAGTACAGGAGCATTAAATGCTGGCACAGAAATCGAGAAGGTGTATTGCTGCTCAAAAATCGAGGAGGATACGGCCTGCATTTAATGCTGTACGTCTGCATTTATTTGCACAGAAATCGAGGAGAAGTACGGCTGCAATTAATGCTGTACGGCTGCATTAATTTTTGCACAGAAATCGAGGAGGGTACGACTGCTTTAATTGCTGTACGACTGCATTAAATTTCTGTACGGTCTGGCACAGAAATCGAGGTACTGTACGGCTGCATTAAATGCTGTACGATCTGGCACAGAAATCGAGGCAGAGTTGCTGTTGGTTTTGGCACATTTTTCGAGAAGAAAATAGCACGGAAATTGAGACAGATTTCCGGGTTGAAGATAAGTTGATTTTTTACTGTAAAAATTGATGTATGATTTTTCCTGAATCTTAATAAAACTTCTCTTGCATGCTGGTTTTCCCCAGGGGTTGAGGGGGTTTTTCCAGGGTCAAATTTTACCAAGATACTGTGTCTTAAATGTGTTTTACAGTCTGCTGTTTTTAGCTAATTTTCCGCTGCAAAGTTTACTTAGTTACAGTATATCAGCTTACAGAGACATGAAATTTACATGCATGTGATTTGTGTTTGGTTTTGTGAATGTTGAAGACTGATATCAGAGTTTTACTGAGTGTTTGGGCTGAGTTTAGCTTAGATTTTAACATGGTATCAGAGCTGGGGCTCTGAGATTTCAGTAGACTGTTGGGCAGCAGAGAAGTGCTGATATTTTTTTTGATGCTAGTGCATGTGAAGTAACAGCTGTCTGTTAATCTTTTTTTTGCTGAGAGTGAGCAGAGAAGTGCTGGTTCAGTACAACTAGTATTTTTGGTCAAAGAGGACAGAGTGTGCCTTGTTGGAAAAAGAGCAGAAGAGAATGATGGCTTGCATCCGATTTGAAGATAGGTTGGAAGGGATTTCCAATTACTTATAGTGGAAAGCACGGATGACAGTTGTTCTTAAGGAAAACAAGTTATGGGCCTTTGTTAGTACCACAGTGGCTCCTCCCGTAGCTGATCCTATAGCCCTTGACATACATGAGGTGAAGGAGGCCAGAACACAGAGACTGCTTCTGGATGGTGTTCGAGATCACCTCATCCCACATTTGGCAGAGAAACTAACTGCTAAGGGGATGTGGGATACTTTAAAAAGTTTGTATGAGAACAAGAATGAAAATCGTAAAATGGCCCTAAAAGATAAGCTTCATGGCACTAAGATGGTGAGAGGTGAGAATGTAGCCTCTTACCTCACTTGACTCAGACAGATAAAAGATGAATTGAGTGCAGTTGGTGAGATGATTCCTGATCCCGAGCTAGTGCGGATAGCCCTGAAGGGCTTCACTAAGTAGTGGGACGTGTTCGTGAAGTGTGTAGTTGGCAGAGAGAACTTTCCCTCTTGGGAAAGACTATGGGATGATTTTACTCAGGAGGAGATCCGAGAAGGGAAGACTGAGCAGGTTGCTGATGAAGAGAATGTGGCCCTTTCAGCTAAGGGTAGAAAGAAAAAGGGTGGCTCGAGCAGTGGAGCCAAAGACTTGAGCAAAGTAAAATGCTTTTCTTGCCAGAGTTATGGTCACTATGCTGGGCAGTGTCCCAACAAGAAGAAGAACAAGAAGAAAGAAGAGCCTGAGAAAGCCTCTTCAGCTGAAGTGGGAGATTTTGCGAAGGAATTCGAGAGGGAATTCTCGCTCGTCTCAATTCTTTCAGACAATAGTGTAGCAAAGAGTTTGGATACTGGAGCATGGTACATAGATAGTGGAGCAGCACGCCATATGACGGGGATACGAGCAGTGTTCTGAGAGTTGACAGATCATGACAGAGTTATACTGACTGAGGATGGGTATGCCGGCACCCATGCAGTAGAAGGAGTTGGAAAAGTCCTATTCCAACTCGAGTCTGGTGGTTATCTGGAGGTTGGCGATGTGTTGTTTGTTCCAGAGATGAAGAGGAACTTGGTCTCAGTTTCAGCTTTGGAGGATGACGGATATGCGGTTCTTCATGTGAGTGGGCATGTTTATATATATCCGGTGAGTGGGGGATTGGGTGTAGCGAGTCTGCTTGGCATCCGTGATGGCCGGATATACCAAGTTTTAGGGCATCCGGTGGATGGTGAGCCTGGTGAGAGATCAGACTCAGTGGCAGCAGCAGTGGCTGTCAGTGTGGAGGATTCATCCAACTCTGTGAGGAAACAGAGTTGGTATGAGATGGTTCTTCAGGATGAGCAGGAGAGTGAGGAGAACTCTCAGTTGAGAGTTGTCAGACGGAGACCTTCAGCAGTTGTTCCAGTGCAGAGATCTGATAAGCATTCAGATTCAGAGGGAGCTTCAGTTATTGGAGGGAGAGATCCAGGTGGAGCTGATGACAATAGTACCTCCCTCGCTAAGAGGGAGTGTTAGTTTTTGATAGCTCGGTGGCACTCCTGCATCAGGTGCCTAGGTGTAGGGGTCATTAACTTGGGGTCTCATTTATATTCTTAAAGTGACTTTAGTAATGTGTTTTTATTAAAGTACCTTTTTGATGTGACTTTATGATTTAAAAGTGAGTTTCACTTTATTATGTTTTTAAAGTGACTTTAAGTCATAAAGTGTACTTTTAAATATTTAGGGTGATGTGACTTTTCAAAAAGAAAAATTTGTTGTAAAGTTCACTTAGGAGATTTAAGTGAGTGAAAGATTAGATCCCAGCCATAGATCTCTTGGCCAAGATCTAATCTCATCCGTTGAAGGTGAAAAGTCATGAGAATAACCCTAATAGGGTAAATAAAGTGCATGAGACTTCATTTGGCACATTATTCAAGAGAGAATGCTTGGAGTGGCTCGTTTTCCAAGAGAGGAGCTTGGAGAGAAGTGTGAGAAGCACATTTTGCAGGAGATTGCTAAAGAGATTGAGAGTGGGCTCGATTTTTAAGACAACTGAGAGAGATTTTGGAGTTGGCACTGAAATCGAGGAGGAGTACAGGAGCATTAAATGCTGGCACAGAAATCGAGGAGGTGTATTGATGCACATAAATCGAGGAGGGTACGGCCTGCATTTAATGCTGTATGGCTGCATTTATTTGCATAGAAATCGAGGAGAAGTACGGCTGTAATTAATGCTGTACGATTGCATTAATTTTTGCACAGAAATCGAGGAGGGTACGACTGCTTTAATTGCTGTTGGTCTGCATTAAATTTCTGTACGGTATGGCACAGAAATCGAGGTGCTGTACGACTGCATTAAATGCTGTGCGATCTGGCACAGAAATCGAGGCAGAGTTACTGCTATTTTTGGCACATTTTTCGAGAAGAAAATAGCACGAAAACCGAGACAGATTTCTGGGTTGAAGATAAGTTGATTTTTGACTGTAAAAATTGATGTATGATTTTTCCTGAATCTCAATAAAATTTCTCTTGCATGCTGGTTTTCCCCGGGGGTTGAGGGGGTTTTTCCAGGGTCAAATTTGACCAAAATACTGTGTCTTAAATGTGTTTTACAGTCTGTTGTTTTTAGCTAATTTTCTGCTGCAAAGTTTACTTAGTTACAGTATATCATCTTACAGAGACATGAAATTTACATGCATGTGATTTGTGTTTGGTTTTGTGAATGTTGAAGACTGATATCAGAGTTTTACTGAGTGTTTGGGCCGAGTTTAGCTAAGATTTTAACAGTTTTGTCCAATTCGGTCAACTGAGTGTCAATCTCAGCGATTTTCATTTTCATGGAATGGACCACCATTCGAGCTTCAGCCCAGTTGCTGAGCATGTCTTCAGCTAGGTTGCAAAGCATTTTTTTACCATCCAGTAGTGGTTGATACGACTGCCATCCTCCCCTATCGACATCTTTCTGTTCAAAACCTTATTCTCCCAAGCTTCAACCAGCAACCGAACACGACCAGAAATATGAGGTTCATAATCCTCAGGGACGGGGACGCTGCTACTCCTCTGGGGTTTCGCATGCCTCGAGTAGGCTCATCTGGGAGTACCACGATGGCGGGACATGGCCGTCGAATTAATCCTGAGACCAATATGCAGAAGGGTGAAAGCTCCTACACGGGCTCTGGAATGATATGCACCAGTAGAGTTAGCAACAGCAGCAGAGATACTGTGGTATACCACCCTGAACTCGCGGCTAATACACCTATCATCCATTTCATAGTGCTCACGGAGAGACTGCATAGAATTCCTGTCAGTCGCCATTAAACTGAGCAGACAGGCCTTGAATGAGCCTAGGACGAAGTACCAGTTCCAGCTCTGCTCTCATGCTCTGACAATCCTTGGGAATAATCTTCAACGTTCGAAGGATCCTGTGCAGAGTGACGGTGTTCATGATCTAGGTGATGAGCGCATGTCTTAACACCGACAGAGCCTGGAAGGCGGAGGTCATGACAAGTGTCAACAGAGATCATCGGGGAAGTAACACCGGTGGAGTTGTTCAGATCCAGGCGTCGGGAATCCTCGTTGGAAGCATGCGATGTCGGTTGCATAAGAGGACATGTGTTGCTGGCACCAGCAGAATAACTAGCCTTTGTGTTGACACCCGCATCCAGGTGGCTAGAGTCATTGTTGACTGGACCCTCTTATTGCAATTACTCTAGCTTAAATAAAAGGAGGGAGTTGCAGGGTTGTTAAATTTGTTCGTAAGGTACATGACCTGAAGAATACAACTATTATTTTGAGCCTCAATGTTAGTTTATATCTTGCAAAAAAGGATGCATGCTTACCTTTTATGAATTTACGATCAGATGATTGTTGCAGCGTATGATTGATCTCTCTAGTTTTGGGTATGGTTGATAAAGAAATCCGGGCTCAATCAATCGCAACTATAGAAAATGTGTTGAAAATGCATGAGTCAGGCGGTACAACGGACAAAGGATTCCATGCACATTCTCACATTACGCTTTCAAGGATGGAAGGATTGAATTTTTAGCCTGGAGACTCCACAGACACTTTGTGTGCTTGTCAGAGAGGGACTGGGAGGCAACTTATTGATCATTTTTATAAATAAAAACTTCTTTCAGACAGGGTACCCCTTCACCCAAACCCAATAGATTTGTAACACAAATTAAAATTTTAAATCTTAGTAGAGTTGTGAAGCTTCAGCAAAAAGAGAATCCTGCTCTAACTCAGCAAGGATAATTATTAATGCCATTAATTACAACTTGACTCGTGTGTAAATAATCAAGAGCTGTTGAAAGCTCGCATTGGTTTCGTGGGTATGCAAAGATAGCCATATATCGTCTATATAGAGACGAAAGTTCGTTGAAAATTAAAAACGTCGATATTCCCACGGTTTTTTTGCCATGATAAAAAATGAAGTATTAATCCACGAATGTTCAAAGCATGGAAGTATTTTGTGGAAAAACCTGTCCAAATGTATTAGTGTATGTTCACATCGAGAGGAAAAGCATGATTCTAACAATTCATATATTTTTAGTTTTGCAGTGATATTTTGCAGGTTCAACTTCATATGGATTCAATATTATCAGTTCCTCTTCTTACTCCATTCACAAGATATTCAGAGATGCAATCATCTTCGACTTCCATTTTGAATATCTTGTGGATGGAGTAAGAAGAGGAACTGATAATATCGAATCCATATGAAGTTGAACCTGCAAAATATCACTGCAAAACTAAAAATATTTGAACTGTTAGAATCATGTTTTTCCTCTCGACATGAACATATTTTCAGGGTCTGTCACGCCCTCTCCGCTGCTCTGAATAAATGCAGAGCTAGAAAATCATCATAGGGGAATTCTATGGAAACCTAGTAGCTTCTGATGTTTGATGGGGAGAAACAAGCAAGAAACCTACCTGAGAAAGCTTTGATACCATATTAGAATTTTAATGCTATTTAGATCTTCAAGCAGAAAGTTCTAATAATGTTTGTAGCAAATGAATGGAGAATGAAGATACAAACCTTTGAGTATTGTATTGATGACTAAGTCCTAGGAAATCCAAACCTTTTACATAATTTCATCATACTAAGTCATTTATTACAATTCCTTGCAGGGTGTGAAAATGTAAAAAATAAAAAAATAAAGGGGAATTGATTGGCTTGATGGATCTCAAAACACATGTGATGAACTATTTATCTGTTCAAGTCTTTGACTACTCACTAGAAACACACCTAATTGCAACTTAGTGGATAACATATAGTACTAGTGCAAATTTGAAATGGAGTACATTGAGTCCAATGTTACTGTTACCTGAAGCTTTACTTTTTATTCTAGTTCTGCAATCGGTTTCAAGAATGTTGATAGATGGAATTTTGAATTTCATGGATTATGAGATGGCTTCAACGAACTACATCTTACAGCCATCACCTATATTCTTGTGCTTATAAATACTAAGGTCTTGTACCTGACCTTAGGGATATTTGGTTTTCTTTTCTATCTCTCATCATACAGATTATAGATTCCAATTAGTTCCATTGCTTTTGGCTACAAAATTGTTTGTGGTTAAATGTTGAATGGCCATTTTTGTGGATTCCTACTAATTTACCTATTAATGGCTGCCTTTTCCATTTGACTTTGATTGATTGGTTGTTTGTTGGTTGTTTTTGCATTGATGTTGGTCTTTAGCAAGGTTCTATCTACTCTCTCCTGGGACAGGTGAGGATAAACTTACCATTCACGTACATAGGTGGAAACTATTATATATTTTTCCCCCGAATCCCACAAAATATAGCAGGGAAAGCATAGTTATAATCTTTTGGGGAGAACCGAAATCACACTCAGATTTGCTTATTGTTGGCTCACTTAAGCTTAATGGGAAACATTCTTTGGTACCTTAATTTACAACTAACTGGATAATGGAAATGGAATCCTAGCTAGGTTTCTTAAGTGCTTAATGAATTAGGCACTGTTAAGTACTTTTATTGCTTTATTCTTATTGCCCTACTCCTCAAAAACATAAAAAAGAAGATCAATCATTTAGTTATATATTCCCTTTTAAATTATGAGTAAATTCAAAATGATTTAAAAACCTATCTATCAGGAATTTGAAAAATGGAGAGAGCACAACAAAGAGGTGAATGGTGATCGCTTTGGATCAAATAGAGATCATGTAATCTGGTTGAAAAACTGTGATATATATTTTTAACACAGGGCTCTTCAACTGTAATAAGAGCTGCATGTTTTGACCATAGAAGGATCTATCACCGTAGATCACAATTCACCCCATCTGACGGCTCTTGATGAGAGAACCTGCTAACCCGATAACTTGGCAGGCGCTTCCACCATTTTTCATTGAATAGGGTCAATTTCGAATCCTTTAAGCCCATCATTCAAAAATTTAAACATACTACTAACACACTAATTACATTAAGTTAAAAACTGAATAATCCGAACAGTGCTTTGAAATGGAGTGGAATAAAAAAGAAGACTCAGCCTTATTGCCATGAAAATCCTTACCCTTCACTTCTTTACAAACTTTAGCTTCACCCCCAGGAAATATGAGTGGTTGCAAATTCTTCACCCTCTACTTTCACATTATTGTCCTGTAGCAAATAGAGCTCATGCATACAAAATCAAATATGACAAACCCCAGCAGTACCAGCGTTACGGTTTTTCTTTTGCCAGAAGAAAGAGGCGACGAAAACCTTCGTTTACAATATTATACATAAACAGAACTCCAATGTTAAGATTTCAAACAAAACTTTCGAATTCCAATGCTATTGTCACAAAATTCTACTTTCCGTAAATATATTTGAATAAATAACATTTGAACTAAAATACATTTTTAAATAAATTTTTTAATTAAAATGTTTATTCAAATGTATTTACGGAAAGTGGATGAAAAATAATCAATTTCCGCATGGAAAAGTCTTTGTCTCGTAATTTTTTTTATCTTATTCCGCTTTGCGGAAATTGGAACTTTGATTTTTTGTTTCATCCACTTTCCGTAAATACATTTGAATAAATAAAATTTGAACTAAAATATAGTTTTAAATAAATTTCAAATGTATTTACGGAAAGTGGATTAAAAAAAAAAAGTTCTGATTTCCGCATTCGGCAGTGCGGAATGCGGAAATTGGAAAAATCTGTCTCATATTTTGTTTTATCATATTTCTCGATTTCCGCTTTCCGCATTGCAGAATGCGGAAATCGGAACTTTGATTTTTTTTTCATCCACTTTCCTTAAATACATTTGAATAAACATTTTAATTAATATTACAGGTAGAGTGGGACGTTTTCATCCATCCATACTCAGTATGGCTACTCATGTCCCAATATGTAATGGGAGGTCCTTCGTAAGGGTTTTTTTAATGAGTTTTTATTTTAATTATTTTTTGTTTCCATTGTTTCCATTATTTTGCGTTTCCATTGTTTTCATTGTTTCCAATATGATTTCTGGTTAAACTGTTAATTTTTATTTATTTTTATATAAATTTAAATTATTTAAAATTTCATTAACTCTCAACTCCAATTTAAGAGGTTTCCAAGTCATTGTCTTGGAATATTAATATTGTAAAACAAATAAAGAATATGTCTTTCCAAATTTATTATCGATATAATTATAATAAAAATGGATTAAATTTATAATTATAATAAAAATAGATTGAATTTTTGAAGATTATGGATTCAAGCCATTTGATTCATGTGTACATATTCAGAGCTTTAAACATTGAGCTTTTAAATTTAATTTAACTTATTTTCACTTGAAAAAATACTATTAATTAATTACAAAAATACTATTAATTAAAATAAAAATCAATATATCTCAATGAGAAACAAGTCTCCTTCCCAATTTCCGATTTCTGGTGCGGATTGCGGAAGTCGGCTACTCCACTTACGAAACAAGGTTCCCGCACTTTCAAGATTTTCTGATTCGAGATGCAGAAGTCGGCTCCTCCACTTACGAAACAGGGTTCCTGCACTTTTAAGCTTTTCTAGTTTCCGATTTCCGGTTCGGGATGCGAAAATCGAATTTCGGACTTTTGAAACTTGCAATTCTTCACTTTCACGGGTTCCACACTCAGCTAATTAAAATTTGTATTGTGTGTGTGAGTTGGTCATCCTGCATCCCACATCTGCAGAATGCGGGTTACGGGAATAATTGAATAAACTATTAACTGTATTGTGATCCCACATCCCGCAGGCTTAATCTCGATTGTTCATTTATCCTAATCCTACGGTCCTAACAGACTCAGGAAAATCTATATATATTTTGGTCTTTTGCAATTTCTTTACCATTTTTACTGCTGTAAATTGCTATTCTGCGTTAAATTTCCTTGTGTTTTTTACCAGTCGACGTCGTCATTGTCCGGTCTGGTTACAGGTTAGTATTTTAGTCATTTTCATAATTCAAATTGCTTACTTTTGTTCTGGGTTAAATTAGTTTTAATTCTTGGTTTATGCATTTAACATAATAAACAACCACAATATGTCTCAAATTTCCCGATGCAAGAACCTCCAGAGGGATATGCTTACTAAGGACCCGAACTTTGGCATTTTTTCTAATACTAGTGGTAGAGTCAGTGAAACCTACCAAGTATATTGGTCTAGGATATACTCCATTTTCGACAACGATGACCTTTCGGACATTTAGAATGACCGGTCCGTCTACCAGAGAATCACGGATTCCGGTATCCATTCCATTGCTACTAGACCTTCCATTCTCCTGTACAATGACGTGGTTAAATGGATTATTGAACATGCAAACACAAAAGACCTCTCCTTCAATAGTAGCATAGGGTTGCAACTTACTAACTTTCGTCAGGAGATCCTCAGCAGAGCTTATGGTCTCAAGCCAGCCAGACAGCTGCTTGACGCTGATTTTGTCAAAGCCTCCAAGTCTGATCCGAAAACAAAATCTTTGCTACTCTATGACGTTAACATGAATTGCATAAAGAGCATGAATGAAGCTCACAAATCCATAAGAAGAGAACCAAACAACATAGACAATAGGCACATAAAGACAACAAGTTGATAACGGAGTTCGTCCAGGATGGACTACGTCTCCGGGCCTGCTTCTCAATAGGAGGGCTGATCTATAATCTCAGCATAAGGAAAAATACATGGCAATGATACAATGATACCTTGGCGACAATGGTCAAGAAGAGAACCGCTGCCCAAAACACAACAAGACTGCTTCCAGCAACTCCGAAGCCTGAAGACAGTGTAAAACGAGTATAAATACTCGTACCTTCCTCCTGCAGAGCTACGCAATCTCCCTTCTCTCCTTTAGCTACAAAGTCTCCACTCCAAAGCATGAGTGGAAAATGGCAACTAAGTGGGTTTATATAGGCTTGGCTTGCCCCACTCCACATTCTCCTCATGATTCTTTGTTACAACAAATTTTGCCCAAGAAGGCATATGGTTCCAACTCCCCACACTTGGTTAGGCTCTTCTTAAATTATGTAGTTGACATAGTTACAACTATGCCAACCACATTTTATATTTTTAGAATATTACAATAAAATTATTTTCCCCCAAAACCACATGGTTCATTGAACCCACAATATGGTTTCTTTTTAAAACAAATTTGTTATCACGTAACTTGTTTTTAGACCCACTTATCACCCATTTTATATAGTTTATAATTGTGTTGAAATAGAGCGCGGGCTCCCGTGCCTATCGGAGCTCCCGGTCACGCTGGAGGAAGAACCAAGGTCGGGGCTCAGCCCCGACTCCTTTGGGGCTCGAAATGCCACTTTAAATAATATTATTTCCATACATTACACAAAGAACACTACCAGCGCAGTTGGTAAAGGCGCGAAGATAGGGTATGGGAGGTCAGGAGTTCGAAACCAGCGGAGCAACAACATTTTGGCGAACTTCAATCAATTTGTTATAACGTAACTTGTTTTTAGACCCACTTATCACCCATTTTATATAGTCTATAATTCGACATGTGTTGAAATAGAGCACGGGCTCCCGTGCTGGTCGGAGCTCCTGGTCACGCTGGAGGAAGAACCAAGGTTGGGGCTAAGCCCTGACTCCTTTGGGGCTTGAAATGCCACCTTAAATAATATTATTTCCATACATTACACAAAGAACACTACCAGCATAGTTGGTAAAGGCGTGAAGATAGGGTATGGGAGGTCAGGAGTTTGAAACCAGTGGAGCAACAACATTTTGGTGAACTTCAATCAATATTGGTCAATCTGGTGCTGCCACGTGGTAGTTCCGGATTGGTCCACATCAATGCCCAGTCAGCTGCCAACTCATCTATCGTACTGCTAACTAAGTTGCGCAGTCACCTCCGTACTAACATGTGTCACATTTGGATTGGTTTGAACTGCTGACTAGATTGCCACCTCATCATCCATACATGACACATTTTGCATCCTGATTGGTCCGTACTGCTGACTGGATTGCCACCTCATCATCCATACATGACACGTGTCGCATCTTGATTGGATCGTACTACCACTTGTATGTCTGTACAACTGCCATGTCATCTGTCTGTACTATATAGATGCCACGTGTCACCTTGCCAGTGGTGCCACGTGGCACCCCCATTTTTCCAAATTTGCATGTTTCATCAAAACAACAGAACGCGATAACTTTCTCATACGGAGTCCGTTTGAGGTGAAACGAACACCGTTGGAATCATCTCGACGAGCCCTTAGATCCAGCACTAGTTTTGCTAAGATTGGAGGACTCTAAAAATTTGGCCTTCCTGGATCCTCCTGGATCATTCCTCCCCACTGAGAAGCTTTTGGCCTCCAAAAGCCTTTACTAATCAACAGATAGGTGAGGGAATTGCTCCCTCACTTTCTCCTTCTCGATCCACTTGGATTTGCTTGGATGAGTGCCTCTGATGCCCACTCGAAGATAATCAACATCACCTCTGCGAGAAGTCCTTGTCCTTCTGTCCAAGATGACATCTTCCTTTAGCTCATCCATGTACTCAAGAGCAAATTCATCAACTGATGGCAATGAGACATTCTCCCTTTCATCCATGATCATGGGAGGCTCATAGATTTTGAAGTTCTCCACATTCACCACTGAGTAGATCTGCATGTATGGCAGTAGCTCTAAGCGAAAAGCATTCGTCCTAATCTTCTCCAAGATGGTGAAGGGACCATATCTAATAGGCTTGAGCTTCTTGCCTTCTGCTTTCATCCTCTCCTTGTTGATGTGAAGCCACACTTGATCTCCCACCTGAAACTGATGATCAACTCTATGTTTGTCATGGCGAGCCTTGTACAGGGATTGACTCTTCTCCAACTGCTCTTGCACTGCTTGATGTACCTGTTGAACTCTCTGAATGAACCTGCGGGCTTTGTCTTCATCCTTGGAAGTGCTTGAACCAACCTCTCTCCCATAAGTCAAGTACAATGGAGTATTTGGCAAGTACCCAAAGCATGTCTCAAATGGCGAGCTTTGAGTGGAAGAATGCATAGCCCTGTTGTAGGCATGTTGCACATACTGGATCTGTTCATCCCATAACTTAGGATGCTTGTTGCAATAGCCTCGAAGCAAATGGACAACTATCCTGTTGACTACCTCTGTCTGTCCGTCGATCTGTGGATGGAAAGCGGTGCTCCTCTTCAGCTTGGTGTCCATCATGCGCCATAACTTTGTCCAAAACTCTCCAAGGAATCAGGAGTCCTGATCCAAGATAATGGACGTAGGAAGTCCAAAGTGAACCCATACATGCTGAAAGAAGAGAGAAGTAGCCTGCTCTGCAGTGACCTGCTTTTTACATGGCATAAGAATACACATCTTGCTAAACCTATCCACGACCACATACAAGTAGTCATGACCCCTCCTAGACATAGGCAAACCCCCCACAAAATCCATGGAAATGCTTGCCCAAGGATGGGAAGGAACAGGAAGTGGTGAGTATAGCCCCAATTTTCTATTAGTGGGCTTACAAGTAGAGCACATCACACACCCCTTTACATATTTTGTTACAATGTCTTTCATGCGAGGCCAATACACGAGTCTTTGCAAATGAGTCGAAGTCTTACCTACCCCAAAATTCCTTGATACAAGAGAAGTATGAGCTTCTCGTATTACATGGACTCTTTCACTGATAGGAACACATAACTTGCCCAAATGATAGAGCAAATTTCCCTACAAATAGTAGTCTTCCACCTGTGTGCCATTGGTTAGCTTCTCATAAATCTCCTTGAAATCATCATCAGTAGCATACTACTCAATATAAATTTCATGGGACAAAGAAGCATTTTTCAAAACATTAGATGCAACAATAGGAGGTCTAGAAAGCATATCTACCACTTTGTTACTAGTACCCTTCTTGTACTTGATCACTAGATGGAATTGTTGAAGAAATCCCATCCACCTGAAATGACGAGCTTGCTGGAGCTTAGTCTAGGACTGGAGATACTGCAGGGGCTGATGATTGGTATGGATGATCATCTCCTTACCCATCAAGTAGTGTTTCCACTTCTTGACACTCTGAACCAAAGCATACAACTCTTTGTCATAGGTGGGGTAGTTGATCACTGCTTGAGTAAAAGTCTCTAAATGGTAGCAAATAGGCTTGCGGTACTGCATCAATACTGCCCCCATGGCATATCCACTGGCATTTGTCTCTATCTCAAATGGTTGTTGCAAATTAGGCAAGGCTAGGACTGGGGCGGTGCTGATCTTTCCCTTCAATGTGTCGAAGGCTTTCTAATGCTTACCTCCCCACTGGAAGGATTTCTTCACACTTGTTAAGGCATGCAAAGGAGATGTTATGTATGAGAAGTTCTGAATGAACCTCCTCCAATATTGAACAGCTCCTAAAAAGCTTCTCACTTCAGTAGCATTAGTAGGCTTAGGCCAATTGACAATTACATCAACTTTTGAAGGATCAATTTTTAAATTTCCACCTTCTACAATATGACCCAAGTAAACTAATGAAGTTTTGCCATATTCACACTTTGACAATTTTACATACAATTTCTCCTTTTCCAAAGTATCTAATACTTGCTTTACATGCCCCACATGTGCTTCCCAAGTTTTGCTAAAGACCAATATATCATCTAAGTATATAATGACAAAATCATCTAAGAATGGTCGGAAAACATCATTCATTACCCGCATGAAGGTTGCAGGTGCATTGCAAAGCCCAAAGGGCATCACCAACCACTCAAATAAACCTTGCTTGGTCTTGAAGGCCGTATTCCACACATCACTTTCTGCAATTCTGATCTGGTGGTAGCCACTGCACAAATCCAACTTGGTAAAGAACACAACATCTTTCAACTGGTCGAGCAAGTCATCTATGGGAGGAAGCGGGTATCGATTCTTGATCGTGATCTTGTTGAGAGCTCGATAGTCAACGCACATCCTCCATGTGCCATCTTTCTTCATCACCAACACAATCGACAAAACACATGGAGAGGAGCTAGGTCTGATCACTCCTTGGTCCAACAAGTCTTGAACCTGCTTCTTAATCTCTACCATTTCAACTGCGGGCAACCTGTACATGCCCACATTAGGAAGAGGGGCATCCTGCTGGAGATGAATCTCATGTTGAATCTCCCTTTTGGGAGGCAAACCTGTAGGTTCCCGAAATATTTCATCATAGTTAGCCACAATATCAATCATAGCCTTTTTATGAGAAGGATCACAACCTTTGAAAGCATTGGAGGCTTCAGCATCTTTTGCTCTCACAACCATGAGCATGTATCTCTTATTAGTGTTGATGAGTCTCTTCATCTGTCCTGCACTAACAAGAGTGGTGTTAGCCTTCATACTGTGAGCTCTCACGATGTACTCCACCCCATTTTTGGTGAGATGGTACTTGTTCTCGTGACGAAAGAATACTGCTTTTCGATCATACAAGTATGGGCTTCCCAATACGATACCACAGATGTCAAGAGGAACAACATCTAAGTCCACCTCATCGATCAACTTTGAAGCAATAGCAAACCTTAACCTACATTGCTTAGTCACCTGTAGCTTAGCATTATCACATACCCATCCAAGAGGGTAAGGCTTGGGGTGAGGTTTAGTCTGTATGCCCAACTTCTTAACAACTGATTCTAAGATCAAACTTACTTGAGAACCCGGATCAAATAATGTTTCAATCTTTGTATGCTTAGACACAACTTTGATGTGAAACAACTCACTTCTTCTTTTATCATTTTCTTTAGAAACATGAGTAGAACTTGAACCAATATGAGGAGTTTTGTTACCTTGCATTCCCACGGCTGTAATCATGGTTTCATCACCTGAGTCAGAACCCAAATCTCGTTGCACTGTTGCAACGGTCTTTTTCTTCTTTTTGCCTCCATAATGTTTTGGCCTCTATTCAGGATGAAACTTCCAACAACTTTCTTCATCATGACCATCAGTGTCGCAATGTTTGCAATGGAGCTTTCCTCCTTCCTTCTTGGCAGTAGCTGTCTTCTTGCTCTTGTCTTTCTTTTTGGACTTGTGGTTGTTGTTGGGCTTGAAAGGCTTCTTTGGATGGTCTTCTTGCAAATGCTTCCCCCTGCTCTCAAGATGAGTAGCCTGAACACTTGCTTCATCCACACTAGTAGGATTCAACAATAGCAAAGTATGGCGTAGATAATGATGAAGAGCACCAATGTACTTCAAAAGAGTGTCAAGAGAATCTAAAGAAATATTCAACTCTAAAGCTTTCTTTCTAAATTCTTCAGTAAAATTCTGAACACTCTGACCCTTGCCTTGTCTAAAACTTTGCCAATCCATCGTAGCCTTTTGAACATAACCCAATGGATAAAATTGCTTATGTAAAGCAGAAATGAAAGCAAACCACGATGAGAGAAGATTACCCATTTGTTTGCTACCTTGCTGAAGCTTGCTTTCCCACCATACAAGTGCGGTGCCTATCAGCCAAAGTGAAGCCAACTAAATCTTCACATCTTCTTCTTTGATCTGCTGGACTCAGCAATAGACCTTAATTTGCCTTATCCAATTGTTTAACTTCTCTGCATTCGCTTCCCCATTGAACATGGGCAAATCAAACTTCACATCGAGCTTCAATAAGGGCTTCTTTTGAGGCTCTTTATGAGGAACCTTGGAATGTTGAGAATGAGATGAGGAAGAAGCACTTGAACTTGTGCTTGAAGCTAAAGGTGAAGAGGGAGGCTCATGAGGCTCTTCGCCACCTCCTCCTTGGTTAACTGAAGCGTTGCCTTCGTCCTTCACTTCTTTGTCTTCCTTCTTTACTTCACTGCCTTTTCTTTCTTTTGCCATGCGTTCTTCATAGTCTGCAAACAACTTGTCTACCTTGTCGGCCATCATGTAGAAGACCTTGTGAAAGTTTGCCTCCATCTCGATGCGGGCATCATTAGGCATCCATATTCCTCCTTCGGTGTGCACGTCCGATCTCGGAATTGTAAGGCTCTAATGTACCCTCACCAGCTTGCAGTTTAGCCCTTATGAGCATCCACACTCACAATCCAATGTCAAATAAACCTACTCTGATACCACATGATCCGAAAATAAGATCTTTGCTACTCTATGACGTTAACATGAATTGCATAAAGAGCATGAATGAAGCTCACAAATCCATAAGAAGAGAACCAAACAGCATAGACAATACACACATAAAGAAAACAAGTTGATAACGGAGTTCGTCCAGGATGGACTACGTCTCCGGGCCTGCTTCTCAATAGGAGGGCTGATCTATAATCTCGGCATAATGCAAAATACATGGCAATGATACAATGATACCTTGGCGATAATGGTCAGGAAGAGAACCGTTGCCCAAAACACAACAAGACTGCTTCCAGCAACTCCGAAGCCTGAAGATGGTGTAAAACGAGTATAAATACTCGTACCTTCCTCCTGCAGAGCTACGCAATCTCCCTTCTCTCCTTTAGCTACAAATTCTCCACTCCAAAGCATGAGTGGAAAATGGCAACTAAGTGGGTTTATATAGGCTTGGCTTGCCCCACTCCACATTCTTCTCATGATTCTTTAGTTACAACAAATTTTGCCCAAGAAGGCATATGGTTCCAACTCCCCACACTTGGTTAGGCTCTTCTTAAATTATGTAGTTGACATAGTTACAACTATGCCAACCACATTTTATATTTTTAGAATATTACAATAAAATTATTTTCCCCCAAAACCACATGGTTCATTGAACCCACAATATGGTTTCTTTTTAAAACAAATTTGTTATAACGTAACTTGTTTTTAGACCCACTTATCACCCATTTTATATAGTTTATAATTCGACATGTGCTGAAATAGAGCGCGGGCTCCCATGCTGGTCGGAGCTCCCGGTCACGCTGGAGGAAGAACCAAGGTCGGGGCTAAGCCCTGACTCCTTTGGGGCTCGAAATGCCACTTTAAATAATATTATTTCCATACATTACACAAAGAACACTACCAGTGCAGTTGGTAAAGGCGCGGAGACAGGGTATGGGAGGTCAGGAGTTCGAAACCGGTGGAGCAGCAACATTTTGGTGAACTTCAATCAATATTGGCCAATCCAGTGCTGCCACGTGGTAGTTCCGGATTGGTCCACCTCAATGCCCAGTCAGCTTCCAACTCATCTGCCATACTGCCAACTAAGTTGCACAGTCACCTCCGTACTGACACGTGTCGCATCCGAATTGGTTCGTACTACTAACTGGATTTCCACCTCATCGTCTGTACATGACACGTGTCGCATACTAATTGGTCCGTACTGCTGACTGGATTGCCACCTCATCGTCTGTACATGACACGTGTCGCATCCTGATTGGACCGTACAACCACCTATCTATCCATACAACTGCGATGTCATTCGTCCATATTGTACAGATGCCATGTGTCACCCTGCTAGTGATGCCACGTGGCACCCCCATTTTGCCTAATTTTCCTATTTCATCAATACAACAGAACGCGATAACTTTCTCATACGGAGTCCGTTTGAGGTGAAATGAACACCGTTGGAATCATCTCGACGAGCCCTTTGATCTGGAGCTAGTTTTGCTGAGATTGGAGGACTCTAAAAGTTTGGCCTTCCTAGATCCTCCTGGATCAAAGTCCATATATAATTTCGATGAAATGTTGAAGTCCTGGATGAGCGAACCCGGTAGGTTTTCTCAAAGAAAGGATGACCTTTACTTCGTCGAGTGGTTTAGGGAACCCTACTCGCTGCTAGTATCTATGTTGTGCAGGATTTACGGTCTCCCCAATTGTTCTTTTTTCAAAGCTGAATGGGCCCCAATTGCTCATCACATTCTAACCACGGGAGAATCCTTTCCTTGGGCTTCCATTTTGTCCCTGGAACTTAGAACAGTCATCTAGGAGTATCAAAAGGCCTCTACCAAGAAGAAACCTAATTTCATCTTTTCAACCTTCATTATCGATGCATTTTGTACTGAGTTCCACTTTCCCAATTTGGGATGGAACTGGATGTTATCAGCCCCACCTGTACACATTTACCATGCAGAATTATGGGATACCAACTATGTGGCTAGGTTCTTCGAAATTTGTGAAAAATTCCTTGGCCATATTTATTTTTTAATCTTCAAAAGGGAAGCTCCATCCATCTCACATGAAGCCAAGAACTTGATTGCTACCATGGGTGATTGGTACGTTGGATAAACATTTGCATATATCAAAGTCTGCAGCAGTAATACCGCCCATATGTTACCCAAAGTTGTACCTGACAGGTTGGTTATTGAGGAGATATATTTCTAGACAGTGACTGAAGGAGTTTACAAAAAACTTGTTGGACCTAAGAGAAGCATTTGGCCTAAGTTTCCTTCGAACCTTGGACCACTGAGCATACCAAATTCTACCTGGGCTACATAACTTAATAACCGCATAGTTTCTATGAAGCTGGCTTTTGCCAGTAAAAGACAACATGATCCCAAGGGGTTTGTTGATGCTCATCTTAGGCAAAACCATTTCAAAGCATGTTATACTCATGAAGAAGTACCAGATGATTATATTTACCAAGGAGTCGATACTTTTTCTAAAGTCTTAGCCAGAGCCAAAAGAAAAGAAGAACAAATCCAGATATTATGCTACCAGAAGGTAATTAGAGACAGGGTTTGGGCTTACAAAGCAATGGAATTCGATACTCTGGAGAAGATGAGAAAAGGTGAGGAAGAGAAGGAGGCTCAAGAAGCAAAATATCCTTCAATGACAACTAGCTCAGCCATGGATAAAGGTAAAGGTCCTATGGAGGATGTCCCACAGGCATCTGTTGCTTAGCAGGTAAAAACCTTGATGCATACTTCTCAGCAATATAAACAACAGTTGACAAAGATTGCCTCTCTGTTAGACACTAAGGAAGTTGGAACAACTCAGCCTGCTGATAATGCTCAGGTAACTGCTACAACTCTTCAAGCGCACTTTGATCAGACCATGGTTGAGGAGAAACCATTCAAAAGATTGAAGATTCAGGTCTCTTCTATCCTAGCTTCCACCATAGACTTAACCAATTCTTATGTTGAAGAAGGAGGAACCTCTCTTGTTCCTGTTACTGAAGAGGTTGATGATGGTAACAATTTTCAAGCATTTATGAATTTATTTAGTGGGAGTAACAGAAAATAATCCTTTGTTCCTGAGAGCACACATCCCACTCCAGGGTCTTATGCTTTTTCCTCCGAACTATTTGTTTCATCAATTCAACCCCTATCTGCTTTTCCTGTTGGATCAACTTTTTCACCTCCATCATCCAAGTTCTATCATGTTTCTACATGTGTACCTGCTTCTATTACACCTATCTTTGTAAAACCACCCATGTTGTCATCCATTGAACCTCAAATTTTTAAGATTCCACTACACATCCCTTCCTTTAGTTCATCATCATCCTTTGTTTCTGAGAAAGTTTTAGTGCCTACCTCATCATCACTGCCAGCTAATACCATTCATGTTTCATCCCCTGAAACCTCTATTCCAATCACTGCTTCAACTTTTGAAGCAGTTGTAGTCCAAAGTGGTTCTTCTCTTTTACTCTCTACTCACATCACTATGACGATGCCTTCTGTTACCATCAGTCAGACTTCTCCCTTGGTCTCCACAGGGATTGACATTTCTTCTACTTATGAGGTAAGAGATGAGTTTAATGAAGACATTGTAATCTCTCTTAGAGATTATCGTTAGGACAAGTCTAACAAAGCAGTGGTTAGAAGAGGTAAGAAGAGAAGCAAAGATCAAGGTGATGTAGATACATCTCTCTCTAACCAGGTAGTGTGAACTTAACTATTTGGTGACCTGCAGGTGGATGCTACAGATACTGCTTCTGCCTTGGGAGCTTTCACAAGTGCAAAATTCCATGCTATTAATAATTTGAACAGGGAGTTTGACAAGAAAAAATAAGAAATAGCCAGACTGGAAGAATAGATTGAACATGTTAGAAAGGAACATGAGGTTTAGGTTATTGGTTTAATGAAGATATCTGAAAACAAGCAGAATGAGCTAGAGGTGAAGAATGCCTCTCTTCAGGATGAGTTGCTAGGTGAAAAGACTGCCAATGCTGCCTTCGTACAGAGAATAGTCTTGCTTGAGAAGCAATGTGAAGATGCAAATGCAAGTGCAACTTCATCTTCATTCTCTAAGTTCTCATAGGAAGAATTTAAGGAATTGGCTCTCAAGACTAATTAAGAGCATTATGAACTAATTAGTGAGTTGTTCAAAACTTTGGATAGTATTTTTGAGACTCATCTTGCTTTTGATAATATTTCTACTACTCTAGAAGATCAAGTAGGAAGAAGGGAGAAGGCTTCTAAAGCATATGATGATGTTGCAGATTGGCAAAGATACATGAAAGATAAGCCTGAGAACATCACTATTCTTAGCAGTTTCTAGCTGAAGAAGGTTAGAACCATTGTGCGTGCTTGGGAAGATCTGAATGAAACAATTGGTGAAGCTATCAAGAAGGCACAAGCTATCTATGGGAGAAGGTGGTATGCTCCTGATAATTTAATGGACACTCTGTGTTTTCCTATAATGGGTCTCATTGGGAAAGCATGCCCACTGAAAAGGTGAGACATAAGAGAAAATCTAGGGACTCGGTCATATTGGCATTGATGATGTCGATCAGTTAATAAAACAACCACTTGTTATTGAAGGGAAGATCCATATCTACATTCGTCTTTGGCATAAATTGGCAAAGAATGAACTAGAAGATCATAAATGTAATGCTCAACTTGGACTTGAATCTGCTGACTATCCCAACATAGGAGAACTATTGGAGATTTGGAAAATATGGAGAGATTTTCTTGGATATTAGCTTTATTTGATTTTCTTGATCCCATTTTAAAGGGAATTGATTATTTTGTAATAGTTATTTAAGGGGTAATCTTAAGATGTATTAGGGACTTTTGGAAGGGGAAAGATTTGGACAAGAGACTAAAGATACCTCTGTGTACTTGAGGTTTATGTAATTTCTTACATAACTTAATTTAAATACAATATTGATATCATTTCACATCTCTTGTTATTGATTTGATTAATTTTCTTTAACAGATCATGGTTTTTCTTGTTTCAGATAGATCAATATCATTGTCAGTGTCTTGCAATTAATAGATGCATTTACGAATAACTTTGATTTCTCTCTGTTACCAATTCATGCATTGATGAAGCTTTAAAAGAATTTATTCTGTTAACTGTCTTTATCTATTTCTACAAATGATTCACTAGTGAAAGTTAGAAAGATAAACATGTTGATTTTTCAATCAATGTGCATACATACAGATCAACTTTGAATGTTTCAGTCTTAAATTGCCGTCAGATGATTTTTTATTAATTGAATGTAAGTTAAGTGATAAGTTAATAGTCTCATTTACATTTCTGTTGATTTGATGAAAGTACTTCTCTGTCTTACACATCAGGCTGATCTATGAATCAATTCAACATCCTCTTTAAGTAGCTTAGATTTAGATCAGATTTTCTTTCATAATTAGATTTGAGTATCTTTTCTTTGCATCACCCATCTCGTTTTCCAATCTGGGAAACAGATTGGAAAGAGGATCAAACTCACAAGAGCCAGCGAAGGCTAGTAATATCCGTGGGAGATCACCACACCAAACAGGTTGGGGATAGGACAGTCCTTGCGCAAGACTTTTCAATGCCTTATAGTCTGGGTTTTCACCCTCTATTGTAAGTCTTAGACACCTTTTCAGCCACATACACAACTGAGGCTTCAACAAGCTATAATTTAAAAAATAAAACAAAAAACTAATATAAATAATTAGCATGAGAATTAAGAGATTTAACAAATATAAATAATTAGCATGAGAATTAAGTCAAAGATTTAATGGGTATGGATAAGGATTGAATTGTGTTTTAATTAAATTTAAAAGGATTAAATTTTGATGAATAAAAGCTAAATCAATTATAATATAAGGTGATTAAATTGAAGTCAAAGTTTAAAAAATGATATATGAAAGGAGTTTTAAAATAATAACTGATTAAATTTGGTTAATTATAAATTAAATAATATTATTATAGGAACCTGGACAAATCCAGAAAACAACTTCGGTCGGACATTTAAAATATTGAACCATGGGTTTCCTAAAGATGAAAAGAGCAAACTAAAATTAGTAGTTCCGAAAAACTAAGTCGAGGAGCCAACACAAAAAGATGTCGAAGTTCCGCATCCCACTTTCCCTAATGCGGAAAACGGAAAGCGGATCAAAACAAAAATTGCGAAAAAAAATCAAAGTTCAAATTTCCGCATTCCGCAATGCGGAAATCCGGAAATAAGATAAAAAAATATGAGAAAAATACTTTTTTGTGTTCCACATTCCACATAGGAACACAGAAATCGAAAGTTACAAGTTAGTAATAAAACTTTATGTATTTCCGACTTCCGCTTTCCGCAGTGTGAAATGCAAAAATTAGAAATACAGAAAAGTTTTATTACTAACTTGTAACTTTCGATATCCATGTTCTACACTGCGGAATGTGGAAATCGAAAATACATAAAGTTTTATTACTAACTTGTAACTTCCAATTTTTGTGTTCTGCACCGCAGAAAGAGGATGTCTAATTCGGTTGCTTTTGGCCATTTGGAGGATTGGGTACAAATCTGGATAAATTGTGAGCAGTTTTTTGTTCTTTCATTTCATATGGGCATCCTTGCTCATGTATTTTTTGTTTGGGTTCAAATCTGATCCCCCAAAACTATATTCATCGGTAACAAGAATGAGCGATCCCTCTGAATAATGATTTAGGATGAGCAAACCCTCAGAATTTGTACAGAACATTCAGGTTTGAATCCGACAGTAGACTGAATGTATGAATACCTATGGCCAAACAAACTTGCTTATGACTTAAACCTTGGCTGTGAAAGGTGTCTATCAAGATGCTTAAGACCCAGATCCAAAGCTATATATTTTTTCTTGTTTTCTTTTATTCAATTATCAGTTTTTCGCTTTTCGCAGTGCAGAATGCGGAAATCAGAAATACAAAAAGTTGTATTACTAACTTGTAACTTCCGATATCCGTGTTCTGCACTGCGGAAAGAAGAAGTCTAATTCGGTTGCTTTTGGCCATTTGGAGGATTTGGGTACAGATCTGGATAAATTGTGGGCAATTTTTTGTTCTTTCATTTCATATGGGCATCCTTGCTCATGTATTTTTTGTTTGGGTTCAAATCAGATCCCCCAAAACTATATTCATCGGTAACAAGAACGAGCAATCTCTCTGAATAATGATTTAGGATGAGCAAACCCTCCGAATTTGTACAGAACATTCAGGTTTGAATCCGACAGTAAACTGAATGTATGAATACCTATGGCCAAACAAACTCACTTATCACTTAAACCTTGGCTATGAAAGGTGTCTATCAAGATGCTTAAGACCCAGATCCAAAACTATATATATATTCTTGTTTTCTTTTATTCAATTATCAAGTTTCCCTTGTGGTGTTAAGATTGAGGTATGTTTAGTCTCCAAGTAGTGGATTTCATTTTGGACAGAGCTTTTTGGAATTGTTGGTGGGTTTATCTCTTATCATATAAAAATTGGGCAACCAGGGCTTGCTGACAGGATATCCTTAATGTGCGTGGGAATTGATATTGGGGCAAGGGATGAGGGGGATGTGATTAATTTTATTTTGTAATTCCTTGTCCTTGGAGGGGTCCTTTCCAAACATTATCGCAAGGGAAATCAATGCATTGATGATTCTCCCCTCTGCAGATCTTCAACAACATTTGAAATAAATCCATTGAAATCCATTTGAAAGAAATCCATTGATCTTCAACACTGCAGCCAAGAATCATAACGTGTGGAAAAACAGTGCTATTGTAACACTTTGCTACTTGAAATTCAACAAAGACATATTCCTAGAGTTGGCGCTAGTTTTTAGTAAAAACTAAATACACTTAATTTTTATTTCGTTAAATACTAGTTTGTTTATGTAAATGAGAGTGTATTTCACGTAATTGGAAAACGTATCAATATCAATATCAATTTCATTTTTTTCACCACAAAAAATGGGCAGAATATCATTGTCATTTGTGCTAAATAATTGTCTGTTTATATATGTAGGAGTTTCTTACACGAATACGAATGGTAAAAAAATATATTATTAATTCACACCTGTGTACCAGTGAATACAATGATTTGTGTTTTCTTTTTCATATTGTTCTTAGAATTTGAACTTACTTTGCATCATCAATGAGTAATTTGTGTTTTCTTTTTCATATTGTTTTTATAATTTTCAAATTACTTTGCATTATCAATGACTTTATATGAGAGATGCATCATTTATATGTATCTTCACAAAAGAAGGTAACTCGAAGGTAAGTTACTGAAGTCATTAGATTCAACCCCATGATTTTGTTTTAAAGAAAGATGAAGGAAATCCAGAGAAAGCTGAATTGGCGGCTCCATCTATCGACGCTAAAGATACAAAAAGGACATAGAGGCCCCCTTGTCGTTCAGAAAGGCAGTCAAATCGGATCCGGATGGTTCGCTGCTTAACTGGACCATAGAAAATTTGGATAACATGTTTTCCCGGAATGGAATTTTCTGCAGAAAGTGCACAAAACGAGTGGTTTCCATGATATTGTCAAGATTGGGATTCTAAGTAGAGGAAAAGACCGATAATTATCATGTAGACGGATTGAACAAGATGGAGATGGAAGATTGAGCAAGACCGACCCTCAAATAAGAGGAAAAGGTGATAATTATCGCAAAAAAATCAAGACCGACAGTCAAATAAGCAATCTCTCAACGACACGAAGCCATAAACCAAACCCACACATAAACTGTATTGCCAAAAAATACATAACAGAATAACAATCAATACCAGGATCAAAACACCGGAGCATCGAAACAGACCGGCACGATCAACAAGTTAAGGTCATGGCGACCATCACCCACTCAATTAAACAAAAGAGTTGTCCATCCTCGATCAAACAGAGAAAGAAAGCCATCTAATCTCGGAAAATAACATAGTGGAATACAATCACCCAGGCATAGCAGCGATGTGGGTATGATTCTCTGGAAAATAACTGAAAATACAGCAGTGATCTAGCTATGATTATTGTTCAGGTATATCTGAAAAAGATAGAGAAGCCAAGAACTGAATGACAAGAATCCGATAGCCTTCACCTTAATTTCACTTCTGTTGACAATAAGAACAAAGACATCAAGGGTGCCTCCTCCCCAGGTAAAAAACCAGGATTGTGAGCTTTGATGAAACCCATAAGCTATAGCTGCAGCGGTAGGTTCATTAATTATTGCGATGACATTAAGGACAACAATGGTAGCAGAAGATTTGGTAGCCTTCCTTGAAGAATTATTAAGTGCTCAAAGGAAACTTGGTGAACACATCTAGAAGAAGGAAGACCAAGCACGCAATTGCGAGACACTTGTTTCACTGTCATTCGGAAATATCCAAAACACATGTCAGAACACATAGGAATGTTAGTGGCCAGGGAGACGAAGAATCTTTTGAGACTACGTCTCCATAGGGAAAACACCTTCCGCGTAAAAATATGAACTAATACCATTATTGTTTTTAATTTAAGTTTAAATGTTAATATATATATATATATATATATATATATCCTCTAGTAGTGAGTGCTCCCACTCCTCAAATGCTCCACATGCTTATGATTCTTATCCTTTTTTTTTGTCTTTTTATTTTGTAATTCATTAAGCTTATTTGGAGTAGTTGTTCCAAAATAAACAACCCTTGAAGCATTATGTTTCTTATTGGTAATATTTTTCAAAGATTTAAAAAAGAATTGGATTCTATCATAATTGAAGGCAAGGAATGACACAAAATATCTTGCACTTCTCCAACCCAAACCCGGAATCCTTAATAGACCAACTGTCAGTCTAGAAAAAGAGCAAGTTATGACATAAGGGAGAGCGAGGAGTTCCAACACAACTAGCCTCGCAACCTTCCAACACAAAGGTTTAGGTACTACGTCACCCTTGCATATCATTATGGAAATGTAAATGACATTCTTCCCTCCTAAACACATTCAAAGTAGAATTCTCAAGGCTTGCATAAGTTCATATGGTCCACCAGGCTTCTTGGTTTACACACAAAGAGGAAACAAATCTCCAACGTTGAGGTTCATCATTTATCAAGGGAGAATAGTTTGGAGAGGAATCGAATCTGTAGCAGTGATCAAAATGTATATTTCTTTGCTAAAGTAACTAACTTTGTGTTGCTAACCCGAATCTACATTTGTATTTCAATTCTCAGGATATTACAATGCAAGTTTATGTCTTATTTAAAGGTCCCATAGATAATTGTTGAAATGTATACATCTTAAATTTAAAAGTTGTTAGCGCGCCCGCCTATAAATTTCCTTGTCACAAGACAACAATCCATGCAATCCATTTGCTCAATAATGAGGATTTTTTAAGAAGGGAGAGACCATAACATGGGAAGAACATATCAAACATAACATACTTACCAAAGTATCAATGTATAAGTTTATTTGCTAAAAGATTCAATGTAATTATTGATGATAATCCATATTGGCACAACTAGTTGTGAATGTTATATTGCTCAAATTCTCAAAGCATCCCATTCAATATTTTTGTGTTTTTGGAAGATAATATTTTAGTGCATCTTAATAGGTAACATCTTAATAGGTAATAGTTATTGGAAGATAATAGTAATTTCAAATATAATAAAATAAAATGATTATTCTTAATAGGTAACTTAGTTCATAGTTTAGTTAATAATAAGTCACAATTTATACCTCGTATTGTTGTTTTTGGTTTAAAGATAATATAATAATTTTTTTTCTCGTAACACTCATTTTGTAAATTTTATTGTAAATTAATAAAAAGATAGATATGATTTGGTTTTGTATAATATTTTCGGAAAAGAGTCAATTTGGTTTAGCTCGAGTGGCTTTTTGATGGAATGATATGTTGTGATCAAAATCACATAGTGGAAATTCAAAATAGAAATAACACAAATTTTTATAGAGATATTACACACATAAATCAACAACGCAGAACTCAGTCTTCATTCTTCGAATGAAAAAACACCAATTCTCCACTTCATACAATCACAAAGCCCCTGAGGTCTCTAGATTCTACACATACTCACTCTACAGGTTATAGGCATGTTAATGATAGACCAAAAGCCCTAATCACCTCTAGGCTTTAAACATTTTTGCTATAATAATTAATTGTTCAACTCCCAAGGATTTTCATTTCATTGGGTATCTCAAACATTACATAATTCATATATTATAAGTCAATTATTATATTTTCCCTTCATAGATTCCACAACTCGAAGTTTGAATAGTTGAGCCAAATTTGAACAATATGCACACACAAAATTTCTATATTACTCTTGTTGCACTCTATGTTTGAATTATTTGACCTGCTTAAACTTCATATTTTAAAAAAATGGAGGAAATTATAGGGATATGTCTTTTACTTCTGGTTGAAAGTTTAGACTATCATTTTGAATTATATTGGTTGTGCACAAGGAAAAACACTAAACACATGTTTTTGAAAAAAAATGCATGCGCTCTCTAAACATGGCACGACTTGTGGATGGTACTTAATTAATTTGACCAAATTGGTGAGAAATACAAAATTGTGTCCTCTGAAACATATCCAAATTTCAGACCTTAACTCCAAATCATGAGAGCATGCAAATCAAAATACTAGTCATCTATCTGCATAAAAATATTCTCTAGAGCACACTGAGCGGGGGGGTGGAAGTTTATGTGGTATCCAAATTTTCTAACAAATTGTGGAAACATAGATATTTCCTTGACATACTATAAAAAATAAATTATACCTTTATTCTAAAAATTGAGTAAGATATGATCAAAATACTAAGTAGTTGTGAATGCAGAAATTTCACTACCATGTTGGTCATGGGCTTGTGTTTAGGGTCTTAACTCCATATATTATTGTTAAATTTAGTGTGAAGGTAGAACAATGTGTCTTCTATAACATATCTGAAAATTTGGCTTCTAATACCAAGGTTTGTGTTCACACCAATGAAAATACTATAACATTATCTTATGATTGAAAAACATTAAAAAACATGAAATAAAATTGAAGTTAATACGAAAAATGTTTTGGGTGATACATGACTGCCAAAATCATAGGGATGCTCCTGCAACAAACTCCCTTGGTTGAAAAAATTGAGCATCCTACCCAAAAGGTAGGATAATGACAAGTGCAAGATGAACATCCTCCTCTGCCCCTCACTATTGCTAACA
>LPNX010330316.1:610365-726628 GCA_001517045.1 Pseudotsuga menziesii
ATGCCTTTGTTATGGATCTATCTCAATGTCCTTCTCAGGTTGTAGTGATACTTTCCACATCATCACATTATCTCCTTATTTGTCCCTCAATTCCACCA
Source organism: Pseudotsuga menziesii (assembly GCA_001517045.1). Taxonomy (NCBI): domain Eukaryota; kingdom Viridiplantae; phylum Streptophyta; class Pinopsida; order Pinales; family Pinaceae; genus Pseudotsuga; species Pseudotsuga menziesii. The sequence goes on from LPNX010330316.1 coordinate 610,464, forward strand.
ACTCACTTGCTTCTACTACTTGTTCCACTTCAACAATAAGAGTTCTCCCCTCTTTCCTTATTCCATCCTTCAAAAACTTTGGGAATCCAAATACAATATGGCCTTGTAATTCACATCTAAAGAATATGCTTTAAAATTTCCCATTTACCTCTACCTCTCACTGATTGACCTATCCATACGTCAACATTAAATCCTCTTCTAGCAAGTTGATCCACAATGTTAGAGGTACTTTCAGTCTCTTCCACTTGGTTTTCTTCTTGTTTTCCTCTTCCATATCATGGACCTTTTCTTGTGGTTTATTGTTTCCTCAACAACTCTTCCTTAATATTAAAAAGATGCTTAGAAAACCTCTACGACTAAACGAGAATTCAAAATATTAAACTCATCTTGAATGACATAACTTAGACTATCACATAATTGGAAACAGAATTTGATCTCTCCTCATTCTATCTATACCTTATAGCAAGTCCATAAAAATCCTCTTGTTAGGATTAAATAATCCTCCTTTGTCAAATAAAATCTATTTTGTCTATTTTCTTGACTTAGGGGGTAATTATTATTGTACTAGAGTGCAGGAGACACACATGGAGGTTATATGCCACTTATTGCATGTGCATGCATGAGTTTATGTGCCTTTGAGACCAATCCCGACATTATAGGAGCCCACTATGAGTGCCACCAGCAGCCTCCATCAGTTGGTTGTGCTCGGTAAGCAGTTATGCTGAGTCAATCTCCAGTTACAATCAGTTAGATCACTTTCAGTTAGCCTAGTTCCAGTTTTGCATGCATTAAGGGAGAGTAGCGCCTTTTTCCCGCCTACCTCATCAGTTAACTGTTTGTAATGAGTGACATGTAAAGAGTCATGTGTATGAATTAAAAGGAATCCAGGCTTGCATGTTTGAATTTTGAGTGAGGTAGTTTATGGAAATTCCAATTGTTCTTGCATCTACAAAATGCAAAGTCTATCAAATGATAGTACAACAAAAACATGAACAATTTAATGAGATTAGCAAATTTAAATAAGTTCCTTACCATGGTTCACATGTCAGAGTTAATAGAGTATGACTTATGACTTGTAACAAGTCTCCAAGAGCATCCTTTCATTCCACCCCTTTGACATAAACTTAAATGTGTAACAATGACTCTATGATGAACTTTCTACTTTGGGGAAATGCCCATAAGACCAAACAAACATTGCTTTGAAGCATGATTGAGAACATCTAGACTTGTTTTAAAGCAATCAGAAGTTCAATTTTTTTGACAATTAGATCTTGGTTTTGTTTTTTTATTCTAAGGTGACATGTTTAAAAAGGATTTTAAGTAGATAAATAAATAAATAAAAAATTGCAAGAATAGTACTAGAACCATAAAAGTATAGTAGAAAAGGGTAGATCTGACAAAGTAAAAGATAATTTTCATCTCTTTCAACTTTGTGACTTTCAAATACAAATCTGATAAATTACTTGGTGAATTGGGACCTTCCTTATATTCAGAAAGTAAGTTTTCATGATAGTATATGCCTGTTAGGAAAATTAACAAATTAAGCGAAAATGACCTTTAAACGAGGGTCTGTACATACATGAGAGAGAGGGATAGGAAAAGATCCAAGGTAGGTTTACACAAGTAGAGGAATATGTACAACAACCAAGAGCCAAGAGGAACATTTTAACCAAGACAGTAAAAGGGAGAAAGACAATTTACAACATTTTTATTTAAACAAGGGCAGGCTTAAAACAAAATAAAAATACAAGTTCCAGACAGAACGGGCATTACAAAATGTGGTAGTAATGACTTTAAGGTAATAGAAGAGATCAAGGTAGTACCAGGAGGAAACTTTATACATTTTTCTTCGCAACCTCTATATTTGTTGGAACATATATTAATCACATAGTTGGCTGAATATCTTCAATTGTTGTTGCAATGTTTGTTGGGTCTTTCTTGGATTTCTTTGAAGTAGATGTATTATTCTAAAGAAAACTTATCATTGAAACAATTGCACCTTCTAAATATTAAGTCACTCATCGAAGGCTTAGATTAGGCATATTCACATTTGGCTACGATGGTTTGACTGCAAATGCATTCTTATTCATAACTTCATTCCAAACATGGTGTGTCTAATGATTGCATATCAAAATAATTAATCTTGTCATTCTTCTTCATAAATTTGTTTCGAAAATTCTTTGCATAATTAGGCATCCATGAATCTCCATAGTAATTCTCTATTCACCCACCTAAAGAAGAGGGCAATCTGTACTCATCCTTTGCTTCCCAAATATCATACATACCTTTCTTTAAGGTTTCCCTAAACATCATTACACTTAAAATTGTGTTCTATCAACTCACTTGTAATGTTCATTTTCATTAGCAAATATGCAGTCTGCAAAAGTTGATATGAGGCATGCAAACCTCTTTTATGAATCATAGAATTGCATCAGTCGTGCATCAAAACAAACTGACATGAGATAGGGATGTCAATCCATCCTTGTGCTTTCCAGACCGTGAAACCTTTAAAATTGAATATCAGCATGTTTGCCATGTTTCAACTAATGAAAGATCGATCACCTAGCCTGTCATATTTATCAGCTATTCTGTCATCACAAGACTTACCCTCAAGGAGCAAATAGAGGTTACAAAATAATCTTGCATCAAAACCTAGTCACCAAAACACTTGTCTAAACACATGAGACACCTGTCCAGCTGGCATTCGACAAACCAATGACACGCATGTCCAAATTCCATTCGGTGGACCGAAAAGGAATATGGAATACTTTATCTACATTTTTCAATTTTTTCCAAAGGACCTTTCCGTGAATATGCTTCTGCATGCAAATCATCCTTTATCCGTACAACTTTTTTTCTCAATCATATCATTGCTTCCGTTGTGCATCGAAACAAACTGACATGACATGGGGTTGTTAATGCAGTTGTCTGGCGCATGCTGGACTGTGAAACCTTTAAAATTGAATATCAACATGTTTGCCATGTTCCAACTAATGAAATCAATAGCAGATGTGTTTTGGGTTAAACGGGGAAGCCACACTTAGATTACCAAATAAGGCTACATCAAAAGCCAGTTAACAAGACACCTGCCAATAAACATGAGACAATTTCCCAAATGCCATTCACCATACCGGCAAGGAATCTTGGAGATTTGATATCAATTGTTTCATCCAAGTGTTTCATATTTCTTTAACCGCAATAAAGGAATCCATTGTTCAAGAAGTATCTTAAAATCAACATGTTGTGTAATACGATTATATTTCAAAGCATATGATATGTCTTTTCCATGAGCAAAGTAGTTGTTGGCCTTATCATAGTTTGCTTAGAGAATCGTCAATCATTATTAGTTTCAAACTCAAGTTACCAAATAAGCTTGCATCAAAACCCAGTTAACAAAAAATCTACCAATCAACCTGAGACATCTATCCCTAAGCAGGTCATCCATACTGTTGAGCAATTTTAGAGACTTTCTCTCCATTGTTTCATCTAGTTGTTTCATCATTTTTGTAACCTCAAAAAAGGAATGCACAGTTTAAGAAGTATGTTAAAATCAAGTTATATTACAACTTATATCTACAGTGATAGGCCTTGACGACTAACGTCCAAGTTATTATTAACAACAATAACCACAAAATAAATTCACGGACTCTAGGAAAAATGGAAAATTACAGCAGGGTTCATATAAACTCTCAAGAAAAAATTGGCAGGGATTTTGCAGTATTACACATTGGACGGTAGGCCATGAAGTAGGACGGACCATGAAGAAGCAAACAAGAAAACCACATTGAGGTTACCAAATAAGGTTGCATTAAAATCCAAGTGACAAGATGCTAACCAAAACACTTAATACATCTGTCCATAAGCCATTTTTTGGGATGTCAATCATGAAGCCTGTAAGATGGAAAATGATACAGGCTATAAATGCAAATGTGCACAAGACAGATTGTAAAGCAGTAAACGGGAAAATCACACTCAGTTTTCCAAATATGAATCCATTAAAACCCCGTTAACAAAACACCTGTCAAAGCACGTGAATCAACTATCCAAAAACCATTCACTCGCTTGTCAAGACTAAAGCCTGTAAGACTGGAAATCACCAGGTCTGTCAGTGCAGGATAAACCCCAAATTTGCAGCAAACAGGTTTTGCAACAAGAAGTGACAAGGAATATTTAAAACAGTCAAGATGGGCAGTAGTTGCTTTGAAAATTGTATAAGAGTCAATGTGTTATACATTTTAGAAGAGGAAAACGAATCAACTTTCAAATAAGGCTTTGGTGGGCACTTAAAGGGCATAATAGAATTTAGACAAACACGGGCAGGCGTCAAAAGGGATTGCCTACTCATGAGTAAAAAAACAAAAGGAAAAGGAACCTTTGCCCTATGGAAAAAAATAAACAATTAATAACACAGTGTTAGATATTAATGTAGAAATGCTTAAAACAGAAATAGTTGCAATTGAATCCACATTTGCCTTTATTTATTGTTATCAGGTCCATTTTTGTAGGAATTTGTTGCTTCTGTGACAAGCTATATATGTAATGCTTTTCCTCCTTGATATTTAATAAAAGAAAGTCAAGAGCTTTATCTCTCTCTCTCTCTCTGTTATTTCCCATTGAGGGTTCTATTTTGTATACTTTGTTTTGGTATCAGAGCTCAGATTAGGCATAAGTGTAGAGGAGGCGCCGCTCACATTGAAGCTATTGTAGAGGAGCAGTCGGTCCGCCAAGTCTTTCCCTGAGGGATAAGATGCTCGATCGAATATTGCCGTGGGAGCTGAGAGAGGCCGAGTTGGTGCCTAGAGAAGAGGTCAAGGGTTTTTGTGGAGGCACAACTGGTTTAGAGGAGGCTAAGTGCTTTGAAGTAATTTGTGCAGTGATTGGAGGTGAATTTTAAAGCAGTTCATGTAGAAATTTGATGCCTAATCTCTATTTTTACAGGCCATGGATACTTTGTGGAGGAGAATCGTGGTGGGCCAAGCCCATTTTCTTGTTGATCTATGGCTTCAGACAAGTGTCGAGTTGCTCAAAGCAAGAGTTTGACAATTTCATTGATATACATTTTCCAGCTATTTTTTCCTGAATTGTTTAAGGAATTTTACTGCATAAATGTCGAAGTCATTTACAGATAATTATCTAAATGAAGCATCCAAGCTCGATGGTGATAAATACATTGACTAGAAATTTAAGTTATTGACTATTTTTTAAGCATGGAATGTATGGACTGTTGTAAATGGAGATGAAACCAAACCCATAGGTGTTGCTGGTACATAATGGGAGAAATAAGAAACGAAGGCCAAAGTAATGTTGTGGATGTTTGTTAAGGACAACATAATTCCACACCTAAGAGGCTGTAAAACTTCCAAGGAGACCTGGGAACTTTTGAAAAAATTGTATGAAACTACAAACTCAAATAGGATTATGTTTTTGAAGACTAAGTTATAGTCCATGAAAATGGAAGCACATGGGAATATTGCCACCTATGTTTCCATAATTAAAGATCTATGTGATCAGTTAAGTGCAATTGGTGATAAAGTTTCCAATTCTGACATGGTAACTATTACATTAAAAGGTTTAATCAGAGATTATCATGTCTTTATTTCAAGTATATGAGGTAGAGCAAAGCCACCTACATTTAATGAGTTAATAGGGATTCTTCTACAAGAAGAAGAAAAAATGAAGGTGTTTGAGATGGACTCTCATACTTCATAATTAGTGTTAGTAGCCAAAGGAAAATGACCATACAGGGGCAATCCATGGGACAAAAATAGAGCATGCAAGTTTCAGCTAAGGAATAGAGGTATGACTCAATCAAAATTTGATGCACATGATAAGAAAAATGATGGTTGTTTTTACTGTGGGAAACTTGGTCATTATGCTAAAGATTGTTATAAAAGGAAAGCTAATGAATCCAAACAGAAGTTATAATGGAAATTATGTGAAAACTGACACCTCTATCAATGATGGCTTTAAGAATTTAAAGTTGTTTATTTCTTAAGTTGCATTATCTGCAGAAACTGATGATGAAAATGCATGGTTCATAGATTCAAGTGCCTCAACTCATATGTCTTGTGTCAAAGAGTGGTTTGATGAATATCATGAGAGCACAAATGAAACACACATATATTTAGGAGATAATAGATCTCATAAGATTCAGGTTTATGGAGTAATCTATGTGAATTTACTTAATGGACAAATGAAACAAATTCACAATGTGTTGTATGTTCCTGGCATAAAAAAGAATTTGATTTCTGTTTCCACAATAACTGATCAAAATTTGAATGTGTAATTTATGCAACCTCACTGTCTTGTAAAGGATATTCACAATCATTATAAAGTCATAGCCACAGGGACAAGAATTGGAGGATTGTATAAACTTGATGTAACAAAGTCCAATCATCAAGCATTAACATCTACAACAATGACAACAAAAGAGTTATGGCATCATAGGTATGGACATCTTAATCAAAGTGACTTAGTACTACTTCAGAAGAAATTGATGGTTGAAGGGCTTCTTGTTTTAAAGAATGAGCATATAGAATGTGGAGCTTGTGCACTAGGTAAGCAACATTGGGACAACTTTCCAGTGCATAAAGAGAAGCAACAAAGAGAGAAACTTGAATTAATACATACCGATGTCTGTGGTCCCATGTAAACAATGTCACTTGGTGGTACAAGGTATTTTCTTATATTTGTTGATGACAGATCAAGATTCACTTGGGTTTATTTTATAAGGAAAAAGAGTGATGTATTTGAATATTTTAAAGAATTTAAAACTATGGTGGAAAATCAGACGGGAAAATGCATTAAGATTCTTAGATATGATCAAGGTGGAGAATATACCTCGGGAGCTTTTAATAGCTACTACAAGAACAATGGGATCATTCAACAATTCGCAGTGCCTTCTACACCACAACAAAAAGGTGTAGCTGAAAGGAAGAACATGACATTAGTGGAATGTGCTCACAACATGTTGAAAGGTAAAATATCTCTAATGGTTTTTGGGCAGAAGCCATTATTACTGTTGTTTATTTTTTTAAATAAAAGTCCAACTAAGATTCTAGATATGAAAACGCCTTTTGAAGTCCTTTATGGCTATAAACCTGAAGTTGGTCATTTAAGAGTATTTGGTTCCAAGGCGTTTGCTCATATTCCCAAAGATGAGAGAAGAAAACTTGATGTAATAGTATGTGAAGTGTACATTCCTTGGCTATTGTGATGATCATAAGGCATACAAATTGTTTGATCTTAGTATACATAAGCTCATAGCAAGCAGAGATGTGATTTTTCATGAGAATATAGATGGTGAAATAAGTAAATATGATGTCTGGCATACTCCTTATGACAATGATGTTCATGTCAAAATTGATATAGATGGTGAACATGAACAAGTAGAAGAATAGGTACACGAGTAGAAACAGGTACAAGAACAAAGTGAAAGCAGCATGGATACTACAAACACTCCTCTTAGAGGGGATCCTACACCTCAGAAAAGAAGAAGTGAAAGTGAACAAAGTGGTGGACCGCAAAGGAAGTCATCACGAACAATTCGGGTACCCTCTAGGTATAAATATTATGCATTGATGACACAAGTAATAAATGTTATAGAACCTGTTACTTATGATAAAGCCAAAAATCACAAGGAATGGAAAAATGCAATGAATGAAGAATATGAATCAATAATGAAGAATGAAACATGGGAATTAACATAACTCCTTGAAAACAAAGTTCCCATCGGATGTAAATAGCTGTATAAAACCAAATTTCACGCAGATGGAAGTATTGACAAATATAAGGCCAGATTAGTTGCAAAAGGGTATTCACAAAAGGAAGGAATTGATTATGAAAACACTTTTGCACCTGTAGCTAAGTTAAATACAATTAGAGTCCTGATTGCATTAGCTACACAACACAATTGGAAAATACATCAGTTGGATGTTAAATCTACATTTCTGAATGGTGATTTAAAGTAAGAAGTTTATTTGATTTAGCCTGAAGGATTTATAAAGAAATGACAAGATGATCTTGTATGTAAGCTAAAGAAAGCTTTATATGGTTTGAAACAAGCACCTAGATATTGGTATATATAGATTGATTCATTATTTGCTCATAAAGGTTTTGTGAAAACCAAAAATGATCCTAATCTGTATGTCAAAAAGGATGAAGAAGGGAATGTCATTTTGGTATCCTTATATGTTGATGATTTGATTATCACAAGCAGTGCTTCTCACTTAATTGAAGATATTAAAACTCAGTTATCATAGATGTTTGAAATGAAAGATCTTGGTGAAATACATTATTGTTTAGGTCTGGAAATATGGAGAGAAGTCAGTGAAACAATGATCACTCAAAGTAAATACACAAGGAAAATAGTGGAAAGATTTAATACGAGTGAAAGCAAGCCAGTGACAACACCTTTAGAACAGAAAGTTAAGCTATCTAGTGTTGATGAAACTAAAGAGGTAAATGGTACTTTGTATCGACAGTTGGTGGGAAGTTTGAACTATCTCACTACTATCATGCTAGATATAGCATATTCAATCAGTATTCTTAGTCAGTTCATGGCTAAGCCACTTGAAAGTCACTAGGTAGCTGTGAAGAAAGTTCTTTGATATCTGAAAGGAACTGTTAATTTTGGTATTATGTGTATTGATAATTGTGATGTTGAATTGACATGTTACTTTGATTTAGATTGGGCTAGAAATCCTGATGACATGAAATCAACTTCAGGATGTGAATTCAACATAGATATAGGGGTTGTGTCATGGAACAGTAAGAAACAACCAATTGTTTCTTTATCATCAACAAAAGTTGAATACAAAGCTCTATGCAATGCTACTTATGAAGTTGTTTGGTTAAGGAGAATTCTTGAAGATATTGGCAATAAAAAAATGAAGCCAACTATTCTCAAATGTGACAATCAAAGCTATATTAAATTAGCACACAACCCAAATAATCACGCCAGAACCGAGCATATGGAAATTCAGCATCATTTTGTAAGAGAAAAGATACAATCAAATGAAATTGACTTGATCTATTGTAATACCACTGATAATGTGGCTGACATCTTTACCAAGCCTCTTGGAAATATGAAGTTTGAAGAATGTAGGAAACAGTTAGGTGTGGTAGAAAATTCATTTCTCCATTAAGGGGAAGTGTTAGATATTATTGTAGAAATGCTTAAAATAGAAATTGTTGCAACTGAATCCACGTTTGCCTTTATTTATTGTTATCAAATCCATTTTTGTAGGAATATGTTGCTTGTGTGACAAGCTATATATGTAATGTTTTTCCTCCTTGAGATTTAATAAAAGAAAGTCGAGAGCTTTATCTCTCTCTTTGTTATTGCCCATTGAGGGTTCTATTATGTATACTATGTTTCATAGTACACATAAGTATTGCTTTCCTTTAAAAGAGTAACCAGGCCATGTATTTACAGTAAGCATAAAGGGGTTTGGGTGGTCATTTACAGGGAATTTAATAAATTATACGAACAAGGCCAAGCCTAAAGAAGATATTGCCTACTCATTAGTAAAAATAAAAACAAAAAAAAAGGAACCTTTGCCCTATGGAACCAAATAAGCAATGAACAACACAGTTAACAAAGGTCTTTCCTTCCTTGAACATCATAAGCATACCACATATATACAACAAACATGCAGGGAACAACTATAAGTGATAATGATATTTGAATATTGGGAAAACCATTTGCAAAGTTTATTCTAATTGTTTAAGGGTTGATCTTATGAATGGAAGATTCACAACAATTAACAACAACAATAAGTTATTTTCACAATACAACAATAACATACATGTTACATGTTTTAGAACTGGAACAAGAATCAACTTTGAACAAGGATGGGTAGGAATAGTAGACCATAGAAGAAGATGGTGGGGTAGGGTAAAGAAAAAAGGGTAGGGTTACACAATTAAGGTGGGCGTTAGCACACACAACCAACAAATAAGGGTTAATCTAAGAGAAAGGATAAGTACTATAAATCAAGGATTAATAAACACTTGTCACATTGCAAAATGAAGGTACCAAGAAGGTGGGGATAGAATCAATTAGTGTTTAATACATTTATTGAAACTTCTATCATCGCCATATAAGGAGGGTCAAAAGTACATGTTGGGAACAAGTGTTGTAATATTCATAGTATCAACTGTCACAACTACCAATTTTTTTTTTGTTTGCTAAAAGCATATAATGGATTTGCATTGATAAAACAAAAACAAATATATTTGCAAGGTTTAGAACATTTTCAAATAGGAAAAAACATGTGAGAATAGTACAAGTTCTACAATGTAAAGAAGGTTTTGAGTTGAAGAGATAATTCAGTATGCATGATTATAAAATTTATTAAAGCACTTGAGACAAATTATTTATATCCATGAACCAACATACACATTTCACAATTGTATGTTGGATTGGATGCTTTGATTGTGCCATTTAAGACTATGTATACTATTCCAATTTGTATTTGGTCGTGCAAAGAAATTGCCAATTCATTGAATGCAGAGATATGTATTTCACCATGTGAAGCATTAATAAGTTCAAATCCAAACACTTTGCCAGGGTCTTGTTTATTACTATATTCATGAATATTTTCCTTGGTAATGATTCGACCTTGAATGTTCCAAACTTTGTTAAAAGAGGTAAGTGATGTGAATGGGATAGTCGATGTGATCAGGGAAGGGTTTGCATTTATCGAGGTAGAGTTCACGAGTGAAGGGGTGTAGGGTTCAAGCAAGTTGGTGTCTGGAAGAGAGGAACTACTCTACGAGAGAAATTCTTTAGCTAAGTGGTAAGACGAAGGCTCTCATCTATAATCGGTGCATCCATTGTGACAACCTCAAGCACGGGCAATGTGATAGTCCTAGTAAAAATAAGTTAGAGAGGAATGGGGAAAAAAACATTTGATGCATGTACATTGGGTGACTTTGATTATAGTTCCTTCTTTCAGTTTCCCATCTTCTACACTGCTATTATACAATTGGAAGCAATGTCTCATGCTTGTGAAGGGCATATGAGATAAAAATCTGGAAGCGAACAGTCGACGACTTGAGCAAGTTCACTTGGTTTAGCGTGAGGACTTGTACCAGTGGGAAAAGGTTGACCACGCCATGGAGCAAGAGTGATACAACATATTTAGTTAGCATAGTCTCCATAAAGTGATAATTGGTATTTCTTGTGGAGTGAAATTGGGCATGAAAAACAAAAACAAAGTAAAATTGCAAATGATATATAGCTCATGAGGGCTAATTAGTTCACACATATAAGTGTTGTTTATTTTTTAATTTTTAATTTTTCAATATTTAAGGTAAATAGATTTTGAATTATAATTAGTGAGACTAATTAAGTAATTGTATACTCATAGAAGGAAGAGCACAATATTGGAAAAACAATACAATGCGATGGCGAGACATTGAAAATATATCTTGTATATCTAAATATTTAAAACACATGTATAGTATCCAAGATGTGTATGGATGCCCAGACATTGACAATAAATTACATTGGATTAAAATAAATGTGCATTATAGTTTATGGAATCATCCTAGTAAAGTACATAAATGAAGGGAAAATCAAAACATGAAAGAGATGTCTATATATAGTATATATATGAATATAGACAATGGTCATTTGCTTTGAAATCCACAATTAGAAAGGGAAGTTTATACATCGGGGGAAATAACTACAAATCATACGTGCAAATAAAAATTTGCATTGTGATGTATAATGTAGTTCCCCAAAAAAGTACTTTATAATGCCTTAGGAATTGTTTAATTTTTTCCCAAATGACCCATCCATCAAAGGTATGGTCAACAAAATGAAAACTTTATTTTCTAGTTGTGCCTTTCAAACCCGAGGGTCATTGTCTATCTTGAGATCTATAATGCATAGACATAGTGACTTATTGCATGAAAGGTATGGCAAGGAAGAGAAGGCTTGCTGTAAGAGCTTAGATATCTTTTATCAGCCCTATCTCACATCAGATGAAGCTTAGATAGCTTTTAACAACCCGATTTAATGGCCCAATTAGATAGTTTTTTAACAACCTACCTCATATCAAATTAAATGAGGGTCAAGGCTTGTTGTAAGAGCTTAGATGGCTTTTAACATCCCTATCTCATCTCAACTTGTTTTGATGCACAACTGATGCAATTCTATAATTGAGAAAATGGTTTGCATGGATGGAGCATGTTTTGGATGCAAAAGCAACTTTTGCAGGCCGAGTGTTTGCTAATGAAAATGAACATTGTCGGCAAGGTGATAGAACACAATTTTAAGTGCAATAATGTTTACAAATGTGCTGGTAATTTCATTAGTCAAAACATGACAAGCATGTTGAAATTTACTTTTAAAGGTTTTCACAATCATGAATGCAAAAATATGGATTGACATCCCAATCTCATATCAGCTTGTTTTGATGCACAACTGATGCAATTCTATAATTGAGAAAATGGGTTGCATGGATGGAGGATGTTTTGGATGCAGAAGCATGTTTTGCATACCAGTTGTTTGCTAATGAAAATGAACAATGCATGCAAGGTGATAGGACACAATTTTAAGTGTAATAATGTTTACGAAGACCTTGAAGACAGGGATGTATGATATTCGAGCAACGCAGGATGAGTACAAATTGTCCTCTACTATAGGGGGTGAATAGAGATCTAATATGGATATTAATGGATGTCCTAACAATATTAATCAGTCCCATATGTCCTAATTACGCAGAACATGTTTAGAATGAAGTTATGAAGGATAGATTTGCAGTCAAAGAAGAGTGGTAAAATGTGCATATGCCCAAGCTAACTCTTAAGTGAGCAAATATAAATTTATAAGGTACAATTGTTTAAATGAGAAAGTTCCTTCAGAAGCAGACATCTGCTCTAAAGAAAGCAATAAAATCTCCAACAAAAACTGCAACAACATTTGAAAATATTAATCCAACTATAGGATTAATCTATATTCCATAAAATTAGAGTTGCCCCTAGTAGACTAAATACCACATTTCAGAACTACTCATACCCATTCCAAAACAACATTTATAAACAGTTTGCAAAATGAAACCCTCAATTTGACAGTAAACATATAGTAATTCACACCAACAATCATTCCACTGTTAAATGTATGCAAGATAAAGGAAATTTGTTTTAAATTTACAAACATTGTATAAATCATAGTTGCGCACTCGTAATTAAATACTAAGATTAAAAATTCAGGATTAAAATTCCCATTGCAAAAATAAACTAAATTCAAAGCCACAGAAATAGAAAGCAAATATTTTCTTAGCACAAGGAAAGTCGAAAACAATTAACCAAGGTGAAGTAATACCTACGAATTTGACCAAGTGGAAAAACCTTTGTTGCAAAATATCTGGTGTAAACGGAGACCAACAAAAGCAATACAAGCAAATCAAAGCCAAACAATAGCAAATATTGGTTACCTGAGGCTTTGTATAAATGCTGCAAAGCAAAGGTGGTGCAACAACAAACCCGATGAACCGAATATTCTGACAGGATCTTCCAAATCCTGATAAGATAAGCCACAATTAAGAAAGAGGCCCATGTCTGAACGAAACGACCAACCTTCTTGCATTGATGGAGCATTAAGGGAGACCATTGATGTCGATGAAGGGACATAGGAGGTGTGTTCTTTATCAACCCAAGTGGTGGTGAACAAACAAGTGACCAGAGTGACCCCACAAACCCTGAGCGTAAACACAAAGCACTTGGTTGCAAACCATAAGGTTGCTTGGATAATTACCTTTGTTCCCATACACCCTCTAGCTAGGGATTGAATAAATTGAATACCGTAGAAGCGAGTTATTTTCATGAACACACAATCATATTTAAATGCAAATACATATAATAAATACAGGGATAATGAAAAGAAAATAAAAGTAATACTATAGTGAGAGCATAATGCTCAAAAAATTCTACCTCTCCTTTCTCTGCTTCCCTTGAGGGGCCACCTACTATCAACAAAACAATGTGAACCATGCAAGAAAGAAAATCATGAAGTTGAATGGAATGAAATTAATAAAAATGAGAAATCCCTTCTTCTCTGGCACTAGAGGGAAATATGAAGAGAAACTTTGTATAGGCATGCAACAAAATAATCCACCAAAATTCATAATCTGCAGGAGCAACTCTCCCTATTGTACTTTCTCCAAAATATGCAATTAGTGTGTCACTATTATGAATGGGATCATGAAGTACCTTAGGTGGAAATTAAGGCCAATCTTAGAACAATTAATCTCACTAAATTGCTTGAAAATATGCAAGAAACAGTCAAGAAGGAGACTGAATATGTGATAATCCACAAACTGTTGATGATATTAATTTACACCAGCCATAATTACATAGAGGTAGGCTTCTCATACAATAGATTCTCCAGGGATTCAAAATCTTTACGAGGCTTTTCGACTCAGTACAAAGGCAGCCTTACTAAACTAGTCAAAATCCCCCATAGGTGGATAAAGCACTTTCCAAATCTGTCAAGAGGATCACGAATTCACTGAATGAGTATGTACAACTCATAAGTAATGGAAGTTTGAATTTATCATGCTTTTATATGAGGAAAATAAGGGAGGTGAGTTGGTGCAAAAAACAAGCCAAACTACTTTAAAACTAGCTTTAACTTTTGCCTTAAAACTGCAAAAAAGATGGAAAGACTGGAAAAAGCAGTAATGCACGGTTTCCATTCTAGGTAGTATGTGGGTTGGAAGGAACTTATCTAGAATCTTTCTAACTCATTCCATGAGGCCGTTTTGGCAAGTTTGACCTCAAAAATGGGTTTGGGTGCAAACTAGCTAGTGTAGTACCTAGGAATTAATTAAAGGAGATTAATTATTTTATCCTAATTCTTGGGATGGGTTTTGATTATTCCAACATCCCCTCTTAAGCCTGACTTCAAGTACAATGTCATAAAATTATGAGATATATATGGCATAGCAACAAGTCTTAGTTACCCTTTGCATACTGCTTGTCCATATAAAACAAGGAAAAGAGGCAAAACCACAAGTGGGAAAATCCTCCCTCAAACATGGACATGAATAAAACAGTATGAAATATGGTCTTCTATCTATATTCACAACATGATCAACTATCCCAAGTAAAGACTTAATATTGCTGAAACTCCTCTCTGAAAATACTTTGGTGAAGATGTTTGCAACTTGCTTAGATGATGAGCAATATTGTAGATCAATGACCCCATCATGCGCAAGTCCTCTGATGTAGTGCATATGTATCTCGATGTGTTTGGTTCACTGCCTCAATACTGGATCATTTTAGAAAAAAATGGTACTCTAGTTCTCACAATAGATGATTGTAGAAGTCTCTGTCTCGATCCCAAACTCTCCAAGTATTCCCTGCAACCACAAACACTGAATAGTTGCATTCACAGCTCCTATGTACTCTGCCTCTGTAGATGAAAGTGCAATTGCACTTTGTTTCTTACTTGACCAGTTGATTGTTCCATCTGCAAGCATAAACACATATCCAAAAGTTTATTTCCTATTAGTGTTATCACCTTTCCAATCAAATACAGTAAAACCAACTAACTCTAGGCTAGATTGTGCAACATAGTGAATCCCATGAGTTTTTGTTCCCTGTACAGAGTTTATGATTCTTTTTGTTGCCCTCCAATGGATGTCATGAGGCTGATCCATGTGTCTGGAAGCCACCCTCACTGCATAAGATATATCAGGTCGAGTACGAGTCAAATAAAGAAGACAACCAACCAGTTGCCTATACATGGTGTTGTTTTCCAATGGAGTTGATTGCGCTTCTTCAAGCTTAAATCCTAAAAGGAAAGGAGTCTTGTTTGGCTTGAAATCATTCATTATGAACTTCGTCAACAAATATGAAGAATACTTGGACTAATGTGCCTTGATTCCAAGATCTGATTGAGAAATATCAAGCCCCAAAAATTGGCTTAACAATCCCAAATCAGTCATAGAAAATGCATGGTTCATTGTATCCTTCAAGGAGGAAATTTATTTCTTGGAAATTCCTATGATAAAGAGGCCATCCACATACAATATAATGATTATTAAGGAACTATGAATCAGCGTACCAAACTTGCATCTACAATAGTTCAGTGATAGCAAAAAGCCATCAATCTTGGCATACCAAGCTCTGGGAGCTTGTTTTAGCCCATACAATAATTTCTTCAACCTGCACACAAGAGATGGATTTGTCACAAAACCTTCTGGCTGCCGCATATATATTTCTTCTTTCAGATCACCATGTAGGAAAGTACTCTTTACATCCATGTGATGTACTTCCCACTGCTTGGAAGCTGCAATGATCAAAACTAGTCTTATGGAGTCCATCTTTGTAACTGGTGCAAATGTCTCATTGTAGTCAATTCCTTGGACTTGAGAGAATCCCTTGGCCACTAAAATTGCCTTATATTTCAAAGGATAACCATCAGCAGGAAATTTAGTTTTGAAAACCCACTTACACTTGACTAGCTTTCCCCTTAAGGGAAGAATGACTAGATCCCATGTGTCATTCCTTTGGAGCGAATGCAATTCCTCCTTCATGGTTGTTTTCCATATTGGGTCTTCACATGAATATTCATATGTCTATGGATCATATTCAATCATTAGAAAACACTTATCAACAAAACAAGGGTCCTTGATAGAAAGGGCACTCTCAAATTGATATAGTCCTCCTAGGATCTATAGGATTCCCAGCTAGTTCCCCAACTGCTTGGATAGTTTTTGCTGCCCACTTTGACCTTGTGGGGATTTTTGGATCTGCAATTAAATAATGATTACTAGACATATCATAATCATAAATTTCATTAGTTCCATCACTTAAAACCAAAGGTGGAGGAGGTGAGGAGGACTCTCCAACTTCTATAGCTACCACAGGCTCTTCTTCGAACTGAACACTCAATTCAATGAAGTAATTTTGAGTGCTCATGTTGATCATCTTGTACCCTTTGGAATATTCAAAATACCCAAAAAATAGGCACTCTTGTCTTTGAGGCTCCAAAGCCCTCCTTTTATCTAGTGTAACTCTAGCCCATGCTCTTGATCCAAAAATCCTGAAATGAGACACATCTAGTTTGTGTCCACTCCAAGCTTCGAAAGGAGTAACTCCATAAAGATGCGTGTGAGGTATCATATTCTAGATGTAGGATGCACATTTTATAGCTTCAGCCCAAAAATTTGGTGGCAAAGTCTTAGACTCCAACATACAAGTAGCCATCTCCTTGAGACTTATATTCTTCCTCTTAGCCACACCATTCTCCTAAGGTGTGTAGGGAATAGAGTGTTGCATCTGAATACCTGCATATTAACAATAAATAATGAACTCATACTTGACATATTCACCATCATTATCAGATTTGAGGATCTTGAGTCTCCTCCCAGACTGGTTCTCAACAAAAGCCTTGAAAACCTTGAAGTGGTCAAAAAATTCATACTTGAGTTTAAGGAAGTTAACCCAATTGTACATGGAAAAGTCATCTATGAAGGTAAGGACATAGTTGTCTTGACTCCTGGAAATATGAGGGAAGGGAACAACAATGTCACTGTGAATGAGCTCAAGAGGTGCTTAGGTTCTCTCATGACTGACTCTCTCATACTTATGCTCTGGATGTTTTCCTATAATGCAACCCTGACAGACTCCTTTGGAAAAATTTATTTTTGGTAATCCTGAAACCATATCTTTTTCACATAAATATGAAAGGTAATTATAGTTTAGATGACAAAACCTCTCATACCAAAGTTTGCTTGCTTCATTGGCATGTGTGAGGGGAGCAGAGGGGTTAAAGAAAGGAATGAAGTGTGAGAATCGGTAAACTTTAGAACTATGATCCAGAAAACCTTTAGTAATGACTCTACCATTTGCAATATCAGAAATTTCAACTTCATTGGAAGAGAAAAAAACCTTCTTAGGAGACCCAATGTGGGTCATCTGGTATACTGACAGGAGATTAGCAGCAAGACCTGGGAAATACAAAACATTATTGAAGGAACCATGGTCAAAATCAATGCTACATTTACCCTTACTTTCAGTTTCTAAGTTATCTCCCAGCACAATCTTAGGACCCTTCAAATCATCAATACACGAGAAGGATTCTTTTGTTGAAACCATGTGCCTAGAAGCTCCAAAATCGATGATAAAGGAAGGAGATCTTACAGTGCTTGCAACCAAGGCATGTACTCTCTCTTAGTATTTGAAACTGGATCCTCCTTCCTTCTTGCTTGCACCACCAATGAGGGAGATGTTGTTCTTCTCTAGGAGTTGAGTCAACATATCTATATAATTCTTCATGCAAGATCTCTTAGGATGAAAGCCCTTACCACAATATGCACACTTAATGCTACCTTCACCTTTACCTTTCTTCTTATGAAAATTCTTCTTCTTGGAGTTTGAGGATTCCTCTTGAGACTTGGACTTGTCTCCTTTTTTATCTAGAGGCTTCTTAGCCTTCTTCTTGTCCTTGGAATTCACCTTGGAATCTCCAACAACCAAAGCTTGATCTTTGGAAGGTTTGATGGTTCCCATCAATACCAATTTGTCTTGCTCCTGAGTCAAGGAATCCATGAAATCTGCTAGTGAAGGCATCTTACAATTTCGAGCTGTCAACTTGGAGGCATGGAAGGTTGACACAAATACTGAATAATTAGGACCAAGCTTCGAAAGAATGGCCAATATTAGTTGTTTATCTTCCTTATCAATACCACACTGTTTTAACTGCAAAACTAGTGACTTGAATTTTGAGAAGTAGACCTGCAAGGTTTCGAAGCTGCTTGGACTCAATGCTATCATATCATTCTCCAATTGATAACATCTCATCTTATTTGTCTTCCAAAACAAAGCTTGAAGTTTCTCCCATACTTCATTCAGTGATGTAATACCATCAAGATGAAATAGAAGGTTTCTGGAAACGCTGAGACATAAGAGACCATACGCCTCATCTCTCCTATTATGCCATTTGATCTTCTCTTCTATTGCATTAGGCTCAAATTTAGTTGCCATGGTCACTCTGAAGAGGTGTTTCCATTCTGGGCAGTCTGTGGGTTGGTGGGATCTTATCCATAATCTTTCTAACTTGCTCCATGAGTCAATTTTGGCAAGTTTGACCTCAAAAATGGGTTTGAGTGCAAACTGGCAGGCATAACTCCTTTTCCTAATGTGAAACAATCTACGTGTTTCTTCCATGCTTGAATTCAGAGAGTCTTCGAGAAGAAATGCTTGACTATCTCAGGCTCATCATTCATCAATAATGCCAAAGAACTTGGAAAAAAATCTCTTACAAATACCTGGAAGTAAAAAACATCAGTGTGAAACCACTCCATAACAACAATTGACACATTTTTCATAGCTTAAATACAATCTTGTTCACACATTGAATATGGAAAGTGGTCGTAATGTTGTGAAAAGAAATCAAAAGACACTTTTATTGCAAGAGGATTTATTTCAAGGATCCATGCCTTTTCACAAATAACCTCTGTAGCAGACTAAGTTATGAAATAACTTAAATTATTTCTAGTTAGAGTTGAAATACAACAAGGGATGGAACATGATGGATTTCAAGAAGAGTAATACCTGATTATAGTTTAGTTCATCCTCTGAAGGGTCCAAAGCTACAATAGTTCCTACAATATTTCCTTGATAATAAACCAAGGATCTTCATAAAGCCTCCCAAGCATCAACAATCATTGGATGGGGCTCAGAGGAAGCCTAAGCTGAATGAGGTGTATTCTAAACTGATAAAAGAAGACCTCTATCTAAGCATTTAATCGTTTATGTAGTCCTTGATGTTGGACATTGAGAAATGAAGCTAGTGGATAGAAGTTCACTCAATGGCCTTTCATCGAGTGATCTTTGATGCTCCAGATTGATTCGTCTTGGCTTTTCAGGAAGTTGTGAAACATCAAAAGTTCCATTTTCGGTGGCAGTCGCGAATGGATCTGTGTTCCTCACGATTGATTCTTGAGGAATGTCGATTGATATCATAGAAGATTTCAACATTCCTGCAGGCATGTGATCAACTCTGCAGTTCCTTCTAAAGTCACAAAAGATAAAGTCTATTTGATTGGAAGCGCTCCCAATTCCTCGTTAACTAGTAAATATCTAACCAAACGAACTTCAAACCTGAATTATAGGAGATATTGTTTATAGTATCTCACCATTATTCAAAGGAATGTCATTGAAATCCCGTTGAAAATATCCATGCATACATTAATTCATTAATAAATGGTTTATACCTTGCACAACCAGAACACAAATCACAATCCACACTATTTATTTAGATATAAAATCTTTACATATATGGAAATAATCCATCATCGACATTAATACTAAAAGGTTGCACTCTAGAAAATTGGACGGCCCTTACAAATGCTGACACCTAAAATACATCTATATAGCCAAACAACTGCCATGAGGCACTTGAAAACTTAAAATTCTACCACTTGCAATTGTCAGATTGTTTTTTCCACCAAAATTGGTGGATGTTGACGACTGAAAGCAAATCATTAATTGTCAGGCTATAAGTAATGACTCACATGTCTCAAACACTAACAAAATACAAGAAATAGAGAAACAACACATGTAAAATACAAAAAGATCGGAGATAAAAATGGAGCACTGATATAAACCTGGTCAAATAACAAATATGCTAGCGAAATTTGAGAAATTCATCCCAACTTGCGCACACCATAGACACAAAAACAAAGAAGATATCTATAAAGCGTTAAAGCTTAAATTTCGAACAAAACACATGAAACAAAGAAGAAATATATAAAGCTTAACTTTCTAAACAGGGATATCAATTTAACATTCAGGATATCCATTAGACTTCTTAAAAAAGAGCACGGTTTCATCTCAAAACAACGCATGTAAAAAACTCAAGAAAACTGAATTTCGACAAGACAAGAAGCAAAAAAGCTCTTACAATTACTTTGTTTTTCTTTCCTCTGTTGCTTTGTCTTCCCTTTCCTTCCAGAACTGCACAAGACGAGCGTATATACTTATAGGGACTGAATGTATTCGAATTTAACTCTAATCCTTCTACAAATTTTGTTGAGATTCTCTGTAAAAAAAGTTGAATCCCTATGGTTCTCTTCAAACTTTGAATGGACAATCCTCTAAAGCTCCAGCCTTGCAAAAAGATGACAAACTACTCTGAAAATTGCAGGTTGGGTACAAACAAGGCTGCCAACAAGTGTACTTAAATTATAGGTCGTTCATGCATGCAGCCTAAGCCAACTAAAACAAAAGATACCAGCCTTCTTTGCATTGAACTTATATATACGTCGCTACCAGGAAACTGCCTTCTGGCATTCAAGCGATGAGTAGTTTTTGAGGTTCTTGCTTGTGGAAATGGGTATGGATGGTAGAATCTATTGGTCAGTCGATAAATGAAATTCGTTGATGCGACAAATGAGTGAGGGTACTCCTTTGACAGGGTTCTTCCTTGAAGATCCACCTACTATCAACAAAATAATGTGAAAACTGCAAGCAAGAAAATCATGAAGTTGAATGGAATGAAAGTAATAAAAATGAGAAATCCCCTCTTCTCTAGCTGTACCCATCCTAGAGGGAAATATGAAGAGAAAATTCAGCTGTAGGAACCCCCTATTATGCACCTCCTTTAAAGATGATAAACACACTGACAAAGTTAGGTTACATAAATAAATTTCCAGATTCACAACCTAGACTCGTGATTGACTCTTACATCCTTGGGGTTTACCACCCATTAAGAGAATTCAAGGAAATTTAAATGAAAGAAAACACCACGATATTTCTAGGAATTATTATTTGGTCTTTCAAAACAATTTCCATGTGTGTATCATTTGTTTTCCAGTTATTTCTCTTATGAAAACATGTGTCGAGATGTATTTTCCTTCTCGATTTATCATGTATCTTTTATATAATCTATCCCTGTGGCTCCTAAAGAGTAAAATGAGATCAAACAATGAAAACAATGTTTTATATAAATGATGAGATCATTCCCCCATAAGTGACCTCTCTACAATCGCATTTAAATTACCTTTCATGAGCAACTGTAAGTTCATCAAGGTCTCTTTCTTCTTCCATTTCATCCAAAAAGTCCACCCATGAGTACTCAAGAACTTTGAACACAATACAGTACTATAGAATTGTGACAAAATGGTTCAATTCATTTCTTAAAATGGCTACAAGTTGGTGCTTCCCAACACCGTCCCTAGTGGCCAACAAGCAAGCAATAGAGCAGTTTGCCTTTATAGTCTACCATGTAGAGCAAAGAGCATGTTCCACATGTTTAAGCTTCCAAAGAAAGTTAAAATTTTTAAGGTACCTGGTGTTGATGTAATTGTAACTTCGGAATGTATTCACTTGTATTTCTTATCTATTGTAACCCGATGTTCATTTCGGGATGTATTGTAATGTATTTGAGTCATGTCATACCCTGATTTTTATTCCGGGAAGTTTCTATAATGAGAAAGTCATGTAAGGTCATTGTGGGTAACCCTCCTATTGGTCAAGGGTTAAAGTCCCCACAGTTGTGGGGCCCTTGGGTTATTAGACTATCCTAGTGAAGTCAACCCTAGATGAGTCATTGTAATTCGGGGCAATAGTCCGCACCATTGTGTTACCCTCCTATTGGTCGGAGGAGGCAAAGTCCCCGTAAGTGGTGGGGCACTAGGGTTATTAGA
The DNA here is from genome assembly GCA_001517045.1 of Pseudotsuga menziesii. Taxonomy (NCBI): domain Eukaryota; kingdom Viridiplantae; phylum Streptophyta; class Pinopsida; order Pinales; family Pinaceae; genus Pseudotsuga; species Pseudotsuga menziesii. The sequence continues at coordinate 633,134 of LPNX010330316.1, forward strand.
CACTCCTAGAGATGTCGGCTCTAGTAAGTAATTGTTAAGTGAGGGCGACATGTTGGAGAGCACTTTAAGTGAATGGAAGAATATAAATAGAGAGTGAGAGCCTCTCTATTTATCACTTGCAACACATCACTCACTCACTCAAGTGTGGCGCCTAAGTGAGGAAGGAAATACACTAGGACTAGACAAGAAGAAGACTACTGCTGTCGGGAGTGCATCTTGTTGTTTTCTGGTTTTACCATTTTGTGCTGATTCTATCTTTGAGGAATTTGCTGGGTTTTCTCCTTTATGGTTTCCCCGATGAAAACTCTTTGTGTCTCTTGTCTCTTGTGATGTGCTTATGTTTTATTGTTGTGCTTGTTATTCTCTCAGTGAAAAGATCCTAAGATCATAATGCTAGCTTATATGATGAAAAACTAACATGGTATCAGAGCTAACCTGAGAAGAAGACATTGTGCAGCTACAGAAGCTAGTGATTCTTACTTTTTGGGTCTCTATCCACAATCCATCAACAAAAGTATGCTAGGCTGACTCTCCATTGAAGGGCGCATCTTTCTGTCGAAGCGAAATTCGATTTCGAGCATTTTCAGTTTTCGATGCAGAAATTAGGGCTTTCTACAGAAGAGGAATTTTTGAGTGAGCCCAGCATAGGATTTTTCTCCTCATAAAAATATACATTTAGAGACCTGGATCAAGAAATTTGGTTGGGTACAACTCCGGGAAAGTCAAAGCCTAGTTTGACCCCGAGCTAGGAAAAACCCTGAATACTAAAACTGATAAGTTTTGGTATAGTCGCTATATTTTGAGGTTGGAAAAGTCTCAGAATCTGAAAATTTCAGGGTCCGAAGATAAAATCCTGAAGAACACTGTGTCCAAAATTCAGCCTCAGATTCACTATATTCCAGGATATATGATCTCTCAAAGTTAGGGTTCCAGCCTCTTCCAGAAATCATCCATAAACAGAACACCTGGGGAGACTTGAAATATCTTGGGCTACAGAGGTCCAAATGGAATTACTGAAGATGTTACAGAAATATCATGGACTTTACTTTCATTGGTGTGAATATCAGACTCAAAATATGAACAAGTGACACGTGGCATTCCATACAACTTCGCTATTCTGAACAGTCCTATAACAGGTCACCTTGGGAAGAGGATCATAAATCCCAAATGGTTAAACCAATTCTGATGAAACTTGTGGTGGCAGATCAGGGACAGGCGAGGTTACCACAGTGAGAAATTTTAGACACAGAGGATCAGTAGTTTAGGAGATATCATAGAAATAGTAACAGGCATTTCTGCAGAAGAAATTGAAAAATTAGGGCTTCCTGTTCCGGGAGCTTCCCTCCACTGTTTTCAGAAAAGGAGTACATTGGACAGCTCCATTTGAAGAGATATAGCTGTATATCCAATCAGATCTGGAAGATTCCAAGTTTTGAAAGTTAGGTTTTCTGTGACAAACCCTAGATCAGCCAACTACGGAACCAAGACGGTCACCTCAAATCGGTAAGATCTAATCCTTTGCTATTTTCATTTGAGGTTCTCATTTCAAAGTGATCTATCACATCAGCTTGATGATAAGATTGTTTAAGTTGAAAACTTCCAAGCATGGACGTATATGATCTCTCTAAAGAAAATGAATTGGACACCTACATGAGTAGAAAGGTTCTAGTTCCAGAGGGAGATGAGGCTAGAAGCCTTAGACAAGAAGAACATGGTCAAGGCCAAGAAGATCATGGTTGATTCAGTCATGGATCAACTTGTACTACAAGTGTCTTCCTTAAAGACACCAAATATGTTTGATTCCTTAACCAGGTTATTTGAAGGGAAGAACAGAAATCAGAATATGACCTTAAGAAACTAGTTGAAGAATGTGAAGATCCAGAATGCAGAGACCATGCAGTCATAAGAGTCTCTCAAATCAAGAACAACTTGAAGCAGTAAAAGAAGAAGTGAAGAATGCAGAAGTGGTGATGGCCACCTTGAATGGACTCCCAGGATCATGGGATTCATTCATGTGAGGAATGTGTGCCAGAAGGAAGTGATTACTTTCATTAGACTCTGAGAAGAAGAAGAAGCTCAACTCATAAGAAGAGAAGAGAAGATGGGAGCAATTGAAGATCAAGCTCTCACCATCCAAAGAAGATCCCTCAAACGATGAGGAATATGAATATCTCAACTCTTGAAGAACTTCTTATCCACCCTAGCATTTGGATAAGAAACGATGCTATCATGAATGAAGAAGACGATGAAGCTGAAGGCTCAAGAAGGAGTCTACCCATGAAACAAATAAAGATAAGTATTCAAGTGTCATTTCATGATATTGTTTTGTTATGCATTTGTTTATATTCAGTTGATGTATTATGCATGATAGGATGTTTGCATTAATGACAGTATACTACTAATATGCATGTGATGGGTAAGTAGCTCATGGTGCTATACAACTCTCCATTGCTACTTATCTAGAATGAAACCTCTTTGCTGACATATTGGATTAGTGCACAATCTCAATGTTGTCCTGGTAGAGACGGAAGGCATCTAGAAAGTTTCAGTGAGATATGGATGAATGTTGTATTGGCTAAAGTATATGCATGATCATATATTTATGCATAAGTATTTGCCAAGTATGAATATTCTTTATGAAATGTTCTAACCATACAAATGCATTTGACTTGTAGGAAAGATCGTATACATAATCGCCTGCAAGCAAAGAAGAATGAATACTTGTTCCGAAGAAAAAGTGACGACAGTTCAAAGACAAAGAATAATATGACGAGTGCAGTGACATCATTGATGCAGAATCTTCCAGCTATGAAGAAGTAACCAAGAAGACCAGTTCAAGAAGAATGATGTCTAGGATGCAGTATCGAGACTTGAAGAGAAGTTCGTAGTTCCATCATGCAGCAGATGGAAACATCGTGGGATACAAAGCAAGGTTCGTAGCACGAGGCTTCTCACGAAAAGAAGACATAAACTAAGAAGAGATATTTGCAGCCACTGGAAGTGAAGTCACATGACATGCATAATCATGTGTGCAAATGAAAGAAGGCCTTGTATGAGTTCAGAAGACACCCATGGGATAACACATACATGATGAGCTTGAAAAATATCATAACCTTTGCTACAAGGTTGATAAAGGATGACAAGCTCACAGATGGATGTGAGAAGAACTTTTGAAAAAGTTCAAAACAGAGGATCTTGGTATCCAATGATCCTAGATGGATACTACTTGTCACTTCAGTACAGAATGTTTCAGTGCATAGAGTACAGAAGACAGAGGGAGTACGATGCTTCGCTTCAGAGGCAGTGACTACAGAAGATCCTGAGGTTCAACATGATATGACAGGATGGATAGATTATTGATGACTCTAAGCTTTACTAAGAGTAAAGTGGATTCCAACCTTTGCTTCAAGGTTGAAGGCGGAAGACTAGTGATGCTCCTGTTATATGTCGATGCACTATTTTCTAGGCATGGAGGTGTGGACAAGGGAAGTATGCAGTAGAGATCCTGAATAGGTTCAGGATGATGGACTGCATGAACACACCTATGGCATCGAACCTGAAGCTATTGAGTGATGCTTCATCAGAGTCGGTTGATGCTATGATGTATCGTCAGATGATTGGGTCATTGATGTACCTGACGAACACGAGACCAGACATTTGCTTTGCTGTGAACACCTTGAGCCAGTACCTGACAGATCCCAGAAGTGTTCACTTGATTGCTGCAAAGCATATTCTGAGGTACTTGAAGGGTAAAATTGATTATGGGCTCAAGTACAATGTGAATCAAAAGATTAACCTAGAGGGTTATGTTGATTCAGATTGGGTAGGCAGTGCCATCGATAGGAAGAGTACTTCTGGATGTTGCTTCAGTATGGGATCAAGTGTGATCTTTTGGTTTAGTAGGAAGCAATCATGTGTGGCACTGAGTACAGCTAAAGCAGAGTATGTCACAGCTTGTTCAGCTAGTTGTGAGGTAGTATGGCTGTGGAAGCTACTGTTTGATATATTTGATCTCCAGTTGGATGCTACTTGTATACATTGTGACAACCAAAGTTGTGTGAAGTTGTCAGAGAATCCAATGTTCCATGACAAGTCGAAGCATAATGAGATTAAGTACCACTATATCAAGGATATGGTGCAGAGAGGAGCAGTGGAGCTCCAGTATGTTGCGACGAAGGAACAGATAGTTGATGTATTGATGAAGCCATTGGCTAGGCTGAAGTTCGAGTACTTCAGAGAGAGACTTGGTGTTCTCCAGATCGAGGTTCCCTCCAAGAGAAAGTGATGAGACCCATAGCCATTCTGACATGGTGAGAGGATTGGTTCCTTCCATGGTCAGATGTAAGGGCCGACCCATTCTGTCATGGTGAGAGGATTTGGTTCCTTCCATGTTAGATATGAGTGCTAACTGCCATTCTGGGAATGGAGGCACCTGGTCAGTTACCAGGAACACTCAGTCTGGGACTGAGAGAGCCATTCTGACATGGTGAGAGGATTGGTTCCTTCCATGGTCAGATGTAAGGGTTGAACCATTCTATTCATGGCTAAAGGATTTAGTTCCTTCCATGTCAGATGTGAGTGTTGGCCATTCCGACGAGCAGGTCAGATGTAAGGGAAACTGCCACTCTCAGGGAGAGTGGAGGCACCTGATCCGTTACCAGGTAGCTCAGTCAGGGACTAGGGGCCATTCTGACGAGGGTGTAGGATTCAGTTCCTACCAGGTCAAATGTGAGTGCACGCCATTCTGTCGAGTAGGACAGATGTAAGGGCAATTGCCACTCTCAGGGAGAGTGGAGGCACCTGGTCCGTTACTAGGTAGCTCAGTCAGGGACTAGGGGCCATTCTGACGAGGGTGTAGGATTCAGTTCCTACCAGGTCAGATGTGAGTGCAATCCCTTCCATCACTATGATAGGATGTGTTCTTGTCTGGATGGATGTAAGTGCAGAGCCATTTCACAGATGGTAGTTGATGTGCCTACCATGCTGGTGAATGTGAGTGCTGGGCCTTTCTGATGTGATTGTATTTTACTACATGATCATATGTGAGTGTTGGGCGTGCCTTTCTAATGAGCAGGTCAAATATAAGTGCTAAGTGAAGACCTACTTAGTGGCTAGGCCTACAACCAGCATGAAAAAGGGCTGGCTCTGTAGAACTTCCTATGACGAGATAGTACACACATGATGATGACTAGAGATGATCCAGATCGAGCTATGATCCAGATCCAGTTATGATGACTCCGAGAGATCCAGATCGAGTGATGATCCAGATCCAGCAGTGATGATCCAGATCAAGAGATGATCCTGATCCTGATCCAGATCGAGTGATGATCCAGATCCAGTCTAGTGATGTTGATCCAAATCGAGAGATGATCCAGATCCAGTGATGATGTTCCATGATGATCCAGATCGAGAGATGATCTAGATTCAGTGATGATGATTCAGATCGAGTGATGATCTAGATTCAGTAATGATGTTCCAGATTGAGTATGATCCAGTGACGAAGTTCCAGATCGAGTATGATCCAGTGACGATGATCTAAATCAAGTGATGATTCAGATCCAGATGAAGATGACTTGAAGATGACAAGGACTTAACGATGACTGAGATGATACAGAGAAGAAGACTTGTGCTAATAAATTGTGTCGAGGGAATACCTTCCTAGTTAAGAGGGAGTGTTGATGTAATTGTAACTTCGGAATATATTCACTTGTATTTCTTATCTATTGTAACCCGATGTTCATTCTGGGATGTATTGTAATGTATTTGAGTCATGTCATACCCCGATGTTTATTCCGGGAAGTTTCTATAATGAGAAAGTCATGTAAGGTCATTGTGGGTAACCCTCCTATTGGTCAAGGGTTAAAGTCCCCATAGTTGTGGGGCCCTTGGGTTATTAGACTATCCTAGTGAAGTCGACCCTAGGTGAGTCATTGTAAGTCGGGGCAATAGTCCCCACCATTGTGTTACCCTCCTATTGGTCGGAGGAGGTAAAGTCCCCACAAGTGGTGGGGCACTAGGGTTATTAGACACTCCTAGAGATGTCGGCTCTAGTAAGTAATTGTTAAGTCAGGGAGACATGTTGGAGTGCACTTTAAGTGAACGGAAGAATATAAATAGAGAGTGAGAGCCTCTATATTTATCACTTGCAACACATCACTCACTCACTCAAGTGTGGCGCCTAAGTGAGGAAGGAAATACACTGGGACTAGACAAGAAGAAGACTACTGCTGTCGGGAGTGCATCTTGTTGTTTTATGGTTTTACCATTTTGTGTTGATTCTATCTTTGAGGAAGTTGCGGGGTTTTCTCCTTTATGGTTTCCCCGAGGAAAACTCTTTGTGCCTCTTGTCTCTTGTGATGTGCTTATGTTTTATTGCTGTGCTTGTTATTCTCTCAGTGAAAAGATCCTAAGATCATAATGCTAGCTTATATGATGAAAAACTAACACCTGGCCATCATAGACTCTGTAAAGATGGTATTCAAAGGATCTCTTGAATTATATTCCAGTGAGAAAACATCCCATCCCCTGTCTCCACTATGGTGTGGTATCATCTTCACTCTCAGCCTATCTAATATGTCTGGGTCATCATATGGGGCACTGGAGGCATGAATTTCACTCTCCAGTATCCCTGAAATCTTGAAGGAGCTTATAGTGTTAGCCGATTGAGAGAGATCAGGGCCCATAATGTCCAGGAGATACTCAATGAAGTCACCTTAGGAGAGAAGCAAGTATCTCTTGATTGCAAGGTAATGTACTCTAAACTTTAATTGACCATACACTATTGATATGAAGTGTCAAGTGATCCTCTTAGTTGGTTACACAACCAATATTTCCAATACCTTAGTTTCCCCATAACCAAGACCACCCCACCTTGTCAAGGTTCATGTTGTAGATGCAGCTTCGGTAGCTGCATATGCCCAACCCTAATCTGCAACAATAAACATAGAGGAAATTAACCAACTTCCCCATCCTCGAAATTCTCTTTACAGGAGGATCTGGTATGAAAGATGACAACATATGACTATGGATTTGGTACCCATGTCACCGCAAGGCCTCCGCTTTCACTACCTTCCCGTCCACAAAAAAACTCTGAAAATATATCATTCAACTCCCCTTCCAGAATCCAAATCCTTACCATCTAAAAAAGTAGCAGCAACCTTCGCATGAAATCCCAAACCAATGGATCGTCATGATGGGCATGCATGTGGATTGCACCAGCCATGAAACCTCCTCTTAAATTCTTGCAGTCATCAACCAAAACAATCATTAGTCTTATCCTCACAATCGGCTCTACAAGCCATACCACCAACCTCCATAGTGAAATATAATTCCCCGGTCCCTTCCCCTCAGCCATGGCCGGTATCGGATTATGGAATTGCCCCTCCAACACTGCCAATAGATTATAGTAATCCGACAGCCCTTCCTGCAATGCTGCACAAAGAACATGTCTATCTCAATAGGCCCTCACTCCACGCTCTCATAAACATACTCCTTCACCTTATAATAAACCATCCCAATTTACACAATTTTCAAACCAGACACCTCGTTGTCCTCGACACCTTGTAGGACTCTTACACCACAAAACCATCCAGATCCTTATCAAACTTAATGAACTAACCATCAATAGCCTAGCAGGCATACAAAACGTCCTTAACCAATGCACTCTCGGTTAGCTCATACTTCTCCTAGGAAGCCTTAGCATATTCACACAGAGCCATTGCCTCGGCATTTCTTAGACAGAATAAGCACACCCCGCTTGTGGGTGCCCTGTTCTGGTGTAGGGTTTTGAGAACCTGAATCTGCCCATAACTTAACCTACCATTTTCAGCATAACCAGCCACCCGGGACAAAATCAAAAACTTCTTATGGAAATCAGGCCTGAGATTGTAGAGGTTAAGTGACCGGCGTCACCTTGTGTTTTGACCTTTTCTTTTCTCTAGTCCTCAGAAATGAACTTCAACAACTAAAACATGACCCATTTTTTATCAATGCAACCGGGCTTGTTAGAGTTGAAAAACGTCTGTATAAATCAATGAAAGTTAGGGCATCGAAGGATGTACCCTCTTTCACGAGTCGACTCTTGACGGACTCCGCCTTGACCACCTTGTCATTAGCAAGGGACAACGTTATCTGGCTGCCTACGACCATTATTGAGTATTTGAAAACACACTCCGCCATTAGGTCCTAGTTTTTTCAACCCTCATGGGCGTAGATCCGGTGGATGCCATGGCCCATGGCTATCAGAATCGACCATGGATTCTCACTGATAAACCCCATTCCTTCATCTTCACCATCCCGACCTTGGTGATAAGCTCATGCAATGTATAGGGTTGTACTTCCACATCGATACCTCCAGAGAAAAAGAACATACAAAATCTTCATTGAAATAATTAAAGACTTATTATACTTGCGCCTCCTACTCCTCTTATCGTCTTGGAACAAGCTCTAAAAATGGAAATGGAAAAAAAATATGAGCTTCTAAACAAAACCCTCGACTCCTTGAATATTGTTGACTCTTAGGTTTGGTATCGACCTTCGACGGAAGAATGGTGAAATGAAAATTAAGTTCTCGTACATGCAAAAGTGAGTAGACGTAATTCTTGTACAAGGAACAACGCAGGGATGAAAAATTAGAGTTAACAAAACATCTGTCCTAACACGCGAGACACTTTTTCAATTTTCATTCGTTAATCACCAAGACATGTGTCCAAATGCAATTTGATGGAGCGACGAGGAATCTTGAGACTACCGTCTCTATTGTTTAACACCTTTGGCGTAATTATAATTTTTATTTTATTGTATAAAGGTACATGGATAAAATGTGTAAGGTTAAAATGTTGCAATGTAACTTTTGTTTTGATTATATAGATGTAGTTTAAATATTTAATATATGATTTTGACTAAGTTTTTTTTTTAAATGTTTGGTTTCTACATAAAAGAAAGTTATTTTAGGTATATTTTTATTTTGTAAGAATGGATGTTTTAGTATGGAAATATAATTTGGTAGGGACTTAATACTTCTAAAAATTATTTTAGGTATATTGTTATTTTATAAAATGATTGAATTTATTATCTAAAATAATAAATGTTCTAGTATGAAAATATAATTTAGAAGCGATTTATTTGCTTCTATTTTTTTTAACAGAAATGGTTGAGTAGCATTTTGTATTTATAAAGATAAAAAAAAATTATATCATATCAAGGAAATATTGTTTCCAGAGTAGGACAGTGTCTATAATTCATTGTTCATATTTAGTGTATTTGAATCTATCACGAAAATTCCCTAGTCTATGGTGGCTATACCTCCTAAAAATTGTCCGAGAAGAAATAAGAAAAAACAATTCATTGCAGAAATTGATTCCTATCCTACACTAAATTTGGGCAATTGAGATACCCCATTTCATTACATTGAAGTTCAACCCAATACTTTATATTCCCAAAGACTCTAAATTACTTCTATGAAATGGACTTTAACAACCTTAAGAACTTGCATAAAAAACTAAACCAAGAAAAGGGGCCCATAATTGTAAATCGCTCAAACTGGGATCTGAAGAGGCTAACGTTGTTGACTGAAGGCCTATGGAGATCAGGGGACCTCCCCTTGTATCGTCCTTCGACTAGGCCATTTCCATATTTAACGGATACCCAATGACAACTCTCAGAAAGCCTATTTTACTTTCTATAATGGTGTTGACATTCTCTCTTTTAGAAGCCACCTTAGAGTTATACTTGTAGACATGCTCTCGAAGCTCAACAATTCCTGTTATCCTTTCCTTAAATTGATTGCTATTATTTCCAACCTCTGAGTCCACTTCTAGATCCAAGGAGAATATATTGTTTTTGTGTCCGTGTTTTCAGCTCAAAGGAACCGAGATTGATTTTTCCTTCCTTTGATCATATTTATGACCTCAATGTAGGTAATAACACTATTAAAGTGCCCATAATCCTCTTTTTTTTAATATCTTTGGCAAATCATTTTCCCTGTTCATTGAGCTTCTTTATGGTCACCTTGTACCTCATTCCACATCATTTCAGTGCGAGAATGTTGGACTCCATGTGCTAAATCGTAGGGAAGCTATAGTTAACTCGCTTCCCCTCAAATCGAGTAATCCTATCCGCAAGCCATACAAACAAGAAAATGTTGGTACTGCTTCTTCCAAGAAGAGAGTTAAAACATTCTGCTGGTTTTGAGGTCCGTCTGGCCATCACGATGATGGAATTCATGCTACCTAGCTGCTTAAGGCTCACTTTCAGAGCATTCTGCCTCCAAACTTCAATTGCGGGCAGGGGATCCATTAAATCGAAGAGCAAGGAGGCGTCCCATCCACCATTTAAGACCATTACATGCTTACACGACAAATGAGTGCTGCTCCCAAGATCAAATGAGAAAAACACGTTGCTTAAAGGTCCAATGGGAGACGCACACCCCCTAGGGATAAAACAAAGATCAAGGGATCCAACTTCTTTCAGATCTTTCTTCATTACAGACTAATATTCCACAACTAAGAGCACTCCTTTGTTAGCCATTAGGTCCACTTGGTTGTTACTTTCCCTCAGAATATGAAAAAACTTTAAAGCTTTAAACTTGTTAACCAAGAATTTAAAGGTATAATGCAATTTAATTGACGAGCTCTTGTAGTTCTTGATCAAATTTCTTGCTTCACTTGTAATCATGCGAGAATCTCCAAAAATTGCTAACTCCTTTATTCCACAGTTGCGTTCTATCTCCAGGCCCTTCATTAAGCCAAGCCACTCAACACCATTGTTATATTTTTTGCCTAAGCCCCATGCATATTCTTTATACTTATTCCCTTCATAGTGAAAAATGACTCCTCCTGCACCTACTAGTCTGAGATTTCCTTTGGAGGCCCCATTAAATAATAAATAATTACAACCAAGATTCGACCACCATTTGGCAAAATCTTCTGAGCTCATCCTTAGCTGCGACTTTAAAGAATTAGGCCTTCGAGTAGTTGTATTCTAGTTATGGGTAGAAGGAGGCGCCAGAAAATCAATTGCCCACACTCTTTCTTCAACATTCAAGGTCTCCTTATGGATGTGGATCAACCAGCTCAGTAATAAAGCTTCCACCCACAAATATTTTGCATAAGTTATTACTTTTCCAATACTTGTGACCTCGCCTTCAAAAATTTATTTGTTTCTTGCTGCCCATATCTTACAGGAAATGTATTTTGGAAGGGAAACCCATGCCATTATGAGATCTTATTTTTGAAGAAGAGAACCTTGATAATATTCTTTCCAGGAGACAAAAAGGTCATTCCAATTTGTTGGAAGATTCAAATTAACATGCAATTCTTGAAAAGCGCGAGATCAAACCGCTTGAGAGAACTTACAATCAATAAATAGATGTTTGAAAGTTTATTCTGACTCTTTGAAGAGCATGCAACATGATGGCCCTTCAATACTCCTTTTTTTCTCAAATTCTCTACTGTCAAGGTTTTGAGACACACTAAAATCCAGAAGAAGGCATTAATTTTTGGAAGTCCATCCTTGCACCAGGTTTTGGTCCATTTTGTATCCTTTCGATATTTTTCTTTGTTGTTGGAGATGAGTCGATATCCTTCTTTCACTGTGTAAGAGCCTGATTTTCCCCATCCCTTGTTATCGATGAGATGATGGTGTACATGCACAAACCCTTAGAGAAGAGAGAGGAGAGCAACAAAGTCCGGTAGGAGATGAACTGAAATCTCCAAGTCTTTCCAACCATCCCATCTTTCGTTATTATTTTAGGAGGAGAGATAATAAAAAAAGGGTGAATATATTTAAATGCTCTAACCATTGCTTCAGATCAGAAAAAGAAACCAAGTGATTTTAGGGAGAGATAGGCCCCAAATTGTCCTACAGGATCTGAATCCGTTTACCATTTCCTGGGATCTAGTGCAAGTTATTTTTAATGATATTGACCACCCTCTTACAGATATTCCATATTGGAGATCCATTCCTTTGCAAGGGAAGCTCGTCAATACATATTTTCCTAGTTCCTTACATATATTTTCTCCAGAGAATCTCCTTCCACAATGCCTTCTATCTAGAAAAAAATCTTCAAAGGATTTTCTCTCCTACTGAGAGGTTCATTGTATTTAGCTCTCTTATTGCAACCCTTCCACATTTTTGGACTGCAAACAATATCCCAATTAACAAGGTGGATTTTTTTTGAACCGTTTGACTTACCGCCTTGCCATAGGAATTTTCTAATCTCCTTAGTAATTTCCTGCATTTTTTTTGGAAGGTAGAGATATTGAGAAAGAATAAATTGGATAGGATGAGAGAATATAGTTAATAAGGACGAGATTTCCTACTGGGTTGAGCCACCTTACTCCCCAAGAATATTTTTTTTAAATCTTGTTGAATATGCCCTGCTAGTATGCTAAATTGTTTTTCCCTTTGAAGATAGGGGTCCCAAGATAATTGAAAGAGTTCTAAGTAAAATTTCCTTCAAAGCCTAGAACCCTTGCTATTCTTGTCAACATCTTGGGTGCACAATTCCATCCATAAACATTAGATTTTATAGAATTTACGTTACCATCTGAATCTTTTAGGAAAGAGGACAACACTTCTTTAAATCTCTCTTCATTCAAAGTAGAAGCCACTCCAATCATAATTGTGTCATCTGCAAATTGGGAATGGGTAGCATCGTTAACTCCCCTAGCAATCTTAAGGTCTTTTAATTCCCCATTGTCTTGCAAGGATTGAAGTTTCTTGCTCAATGAATCAACTACTAACAGTAAAAGGAGAGACAAGGGTCAACCTTGCCTGGGACCTTGAGAAGCTTGAAATAAATTTGTTTGCCTACCGTTTATTAAAGTAGAAATCCATGGAGTGCTAATGAAAGCTTTGGTCCATCTAATGAACCTCTTAGAAAATCCAAACATGAACATAATTTCGAAAAGAAAAAAGAAAGAAAAAAGGAAAAAAAGATTAACCCTATCAAAGCCATTAGCCATATATAGATTTATTGCCATCGTGTAATGTACCTCGGGCCTATCAATGGGTTTGAGGGACATATCATTAGCTCTCTAAGGTTAATTAGATAATTTTAGCACATAGGATTAGTTAAACAAATATTAAATTTCATTTTTCAAGATTTAATCACGACAAAGTCCTTTTAATTATCAATAAATTCAATAACTATTCCAACATCTTATCCAGGGGTTGGGAAGGAATACTAACACCTTTTAGCAACATGACATATCCATTCCAATCTAATTCAGACATAAATTTCGCCTCTAAAGCCCATTTACTCTTAATCACATTAACTAGCAATTAGTGTTATGATTACGATACTTAACAACGCATAGTGCACAATTTACGGTATTTAATATAATTTCATGTGTTTATCACTTAACCACCATTTATCAAGTCCAATGGCTAAGAAACACCTAATAACTTGTAAATTAGGCCTAATTACCATTTTGAAATTAATTAAACATAGTAATTATGAAAATGATTCCACAAGATCTAGTTAACTAGTTGTTGAATATTAACAACTAGTCTTGCACAAATTCGACACACAACCATGTCAATGAACCAAAAAGTGAACTTACATCCATTATACACATATTTAATCATGCACATACAACAAAATAAAATACTTTTGTATATCTTCAAGTAGATAACCGAAGAATATTTCGAGTTCAATTAGTACAACTAGTTAATAAACACTACCAGGAATTCAATCAAACCAATCGTACCAAGTTCTGAGGAACATAGAGGGGAAGGTAAAAATATGGAAAACAGAATTATACAACAAAATTAAAGTACCAAGAACAAATCATATGCATGTAAAATCATATTTTACCAAAAACATAGATTCGAATCCAAAAACTAGTTACCAATTTCACCGCAATGTACCTAGTTTCCAATTTAACTTTCCAAATTAAAAATAAAGAGAAATGTATGAATATTAGAGCTCATGTACAATGTACCATGGGTAACATACATCCATATGGTAGTATCTTTCTACCCATATATAGTCCATTAAACAACTCACAAAACTAGTTAACTGTACTCATCCGAATTAACTAGTAATTCTAGGAATCACTAGAATAATTAAATCCATAGCTCATAGAATCATTCAAATGAAATTACAACTATAAATATAAAAAATTATCAGTCATAACATAGGTATATCTCATTCAAACATTTTTTCAAACACTTCATATGCAAAGTCACAAATATACCCAAAACAATTCCATTCAAGGAGCTAGAAATTGGGAATTGATCTAGAATTTCAGTAGACATCTCTCCAACACTACCAAGATTATTTATGCTTGCATTCTCACACACATTTCAATATTATTTATCAGACATAAGTATAAATTGAATAGTCAAGCATTTTTTACAAACAATTCATGTGCCAAGTCTCCAAACTATGCCAAGCAGTCTGATCGAAGAACTAATTTCTTAATAAAAGGTCGAAGCATCAAAGAGAAGTGTCTTAAACCATTCAGAGGTTGTTGTACCGTCAAAATACACATTATATAACGAACATGGGCAGAAATATCAGTTATGTAGCATAGGTACCAAATAATTATATCCTCAAACAAATTGTGCACAAAATCCCAAAAACTAGTTTCTAATTCCTTCATAAAATTTACTTGCATAAATAGATTGAATTCTATGAGAAATTTATTCCACAAATAACTCATACGTTTCATTAAACATTTCATGTGCATCCATAAATAAATCATATCATAGCCAATTAAATTAAACAAACAAAGTTGCCTAGACTTCATCCTCCACTTTTCCTCCTCCTGTCTTGCTACCTTTAAAATCTTCATATTCATCTCTTTTTCTTGGTTCAGGGAGTACAAAGTCACTTCTTCACTCTCATTTTTTTCATGGAGAGTTGCAAGATCGTCTTGAATTTGTTTCTTGTGGAAAGAAGGCCCTTTAAAAGACGATTTAGCCCAATTCTTGAGAGCGTGGAGCATTTCTCTTAACTTTGATTCCCATATATAGCTAGGAGAGCCAAAGATGTTAGAATTCCAATCCTTTTGAATTATTTATAGAAATTTTGCATCATGCAACCAAAGGGGATTAAATTAGAAAGGGATTGGACCCAAATTTTCAAAAGGAGATAAAAACAAAGAGATAGGTTTATGATCTAAAGTTGTCAAAGGAAGAGCAAGGGAGACCAGAAGCATATCCTTTTGGAGAAGGGAGGATATTATTATAAACCTGCCTAATCTTGAAGCAATATGTCCAGGGCCTCTCCTTCTGTTATTCCAAGTATATTTCTTGTTCTTAAGGGGGGCGTCCAATAGATCTATGTTTGCCATCAAATCTTCCATTTTCTCGCCAAAAGGGTCCCTTACGATCAAGCCTCCCCTCTTTTCCAAATGCAATTTGGCGGTGTTGAAGTCCCAACAAAAACAGAGTGTTTTCCAGGAAAGTATTCACTCAGCAAGTTGAGAGCTTCCCAAAATACCATCCTATCCATATAATGTGTTGGGTCATAACCATTACAAACACAGATTGAATATTGCTTATATTTGTTTTGTGGCTCTGTCATAAACCATTGATTGTTTTCCTTCATTGATTTTATTGTGTAATTATTTGAATTACAAAAGGTCGTAATTCCTCCTGATGCGCCTCTAGAGCTTATGGATTTCCCATTATATTTTTTCCAAAAGAGACAAGATAGGGCCATTACCTCCTATTTTTCAATTTTTGTCTCTTGTATTAACAGAATGTTTGGTCTCTTGGATTTAAAAATATACCTAATAGCTTCCATTTTGACTAAGCTCCCCAAACCTTTGCAATTCCAAGAGAAAACTCTCATTATTTGTTTGATGGTTGAGGTCCTGTTCGATACTTGTTATCCACTCTTATTCCTCCAGAACTTCTAGTGTTTTGGATAAGTTTAGTTTCCTCAATGCTCATATGCCTCCCAAGTTCAAGTTCTCTTTTTGCTTCCTATTCCCTATGGTGCCTTTGAGTTTTTCTTCCCATAGTGGACAGAGTTGGAGCTTGACCTAGTATTTCTTTAGATCCTCGTGAAGAGGATTAAAGTGGGAAGATTACCATCAGATTGACTTTGCTTTCCTTTTCCATCACTATCAAAGTTCTATTTGGGTATGAATATCCTACGGGTGCTTTCTCTGCCCCTTCACCACATGCATTAGGAAGACTGTTGAAGGTCAGAGCCCCGCATTCTTCTATTTTGACGCCCTAGAGAGTGTTGATGTATTTGTAACTTCGGAATGTATTCACTTGTATATTTCTTATTGTATTTCATTGTACCCCGACAAAGATGTTTGTTCCTCCAATCGGGAGAGTCATTAATATAATAAAGTCATGTAAAGTCATTGAGGTTAACCCTCCATTATAAGTCGAGGAATTAGACCCCACAGTTGAGTCATATTAGGGTTATTAGACTCTCCTAGAGAAGTCGGCCCTGTAGGGTAATTTTCAAGTGGAAATTTAGTAACACACACTCACTCAACAATAGTGCATGAGTGAGAGAGGAGTAGCTCGTACAAGTGAGAGAGAGAACAACTGTCGAAGATCATCTTTGTAATCTTGGGTTTTACTTTTTATTTTTGGTGCTCATTCTATCTTTGAGGAAGTTGCATGGTTTTCTACTTTATGGTTTCCCTGAGGAAAAATATTTGTGTTTCTTGTCTCTTGTGATTATTGTTGTGCATGTTATTCTCTGAGATAAGATCCTAGATCATATTGATTAAATGATAAAAATCTAACATGGTATCAGAGCTAACCTGAGAAGAAGACACTGTGCAACTGCAGAATCTAGGGCTTCTTAATTTTTGGGTTTTTGTCCATAGATCATCAACAAAAGGAGGCTAGGCTAGCTCTCCATTAAAGGGTGCATCTTCTTATCAATGTAGAATCTGATTCCGAGCATTTTCAGTTTTTTGCATGTCACTACTGCGAGAAATTAGGGCTTTTCATAGAAGTGTAATTTTTGAGTGACCCCAGCATAGGATTGCTCTCCTCCTCAAAATCTAAATTTAGAGACCAAGATCGAAGTTTTTGGTTGGGTAGAACTCCGGGAAAGTCAAACCCTAATTTTACCCTAGACCATAAAATTAACACTACAAAAGATCAGCTACAGATCTAGTTTGGGCATCTCAAATTTCTAAGATCTAAATCTCTTGAATTTCTATTTGAGGTTCTCATTAAATATGTCTCATCACACCAAGCTTGATGGAAAGATTGAAGGAGCTGATAACTTATGAGCATGGAAGTATAGGATTTCACTTATTCTTGAAGAAAATGAATTTGACACCTACATAAGTGGAGAGGTTCGAGTTTCAGAGGGAGATGAGGCTAAAGCGTTACACAAAAATAACTTGGTAAATGCCAAGAGGATTATTGTTGATTCTATTAAGGATCACCTTATACCACATGTGTCTTCCCTAAAGACACCTAAAGAGATGTTTGATTCATTGAAAAAGATATTTGAAGGGAATAATATAAATCGGAAGATGACTTTGCGAAATCAGTTGAAGAATGTAAAGATCCATAATGTAGATACCATACAATCATGCTTTACAAGGGTCTCTCAAATCAAAGAACAAATTGAAGCTGTGCACGAAGAAGTAGAGAATGGAGAAATTGTGATGACCAAATTGAATGGTCTCCCTAGGTCATGGGACTCCTTCATTCAAAAGATTTGTGCTAGAAGAAAGTTAATCACGTTCAATAGGCTTTGGGAGGAATGCTCACAAGAAGAAGCTCGAATAGTATCTCGAGAAGAAAAGATAGGAAATGAAGATTAAGCTCTCACAGCACACAGCAAGAAATTCAGAAGGGAGCACTATCATCTCAAGAAAGGTAAGCATCCACACCAGAATCAGAAAGATAACCCTAGAAGATCTAACAGAGATCTATCTAGTATCAGATGTTATACATGTGATGAGAAAGGACACATCACCATAGATTGTCCCAGAAATAGAGGTGGCTCCCACAAGAAGAAGAACAATAAAAGAAGACATCATGCTCACACTGCAGAGGATGATGAACCTCCCAGGAAGAGAGTCAAAGAAGAAAGTGAAGATTCTTTAAGTGATGAAGAGTATGTTTTGATTTCTGCCCTCACGGGAATTGTTACACATGGAAACAATGATTGGCTCATAGATAGTGGGGCTTCTAAGCATATGACAGGATTCAAAGAATCCTTTGTGAATCTATCTGAACATGAGTCACCCCACAAAGTGAAACTTGGGGATAACTACCAGTATCCCATAAAAGGAAGTGGTGAAGCTTCCTATAAGATAGACTCTGGAAAATCTATGAAGATGAAGGATATCTTGTTTGTACCAGGACTAAAGAAGAATCTTCTCTCCATATTTGCATTCGATGCAAAATGTATGAGGGTTTCATTTGTATATGGAAAAGTCCTTATGTGGTGAACTTTAGCATAGAAGGCATGCACATGTGCACTATAGGGCACTACCACTTGCAAGCAAAGTTGTTGAAGGTCTTCCAGAAATATAGGCAAAGCGTGAAGGCATTTGGAAAGGATGTGCAAATGGAAAGAACACAAAGAAGACATTTCCAAGTAGTGAGAGAAAGGAAAAAGGAATCTTGGAAATCATCCACTCCAATATATGCGGTTCGATGTCATCCAGTTCATTGAGTGGGTATGTATATTATGTTTCCTTCAATGATGATTTTTCTAGGAAGACATGGATATATTTCTTGAAAAGTAAGGATGAAGTATTCGGTAAGTTCAAGGAATTCAAATCCTTGATCGAGAACCACACAGAGAAGAAAATCAAGACATTTCGATCAGACAATGTCGAAGAATTCACATCAAATGAATTCAAGGAATTATGTAGAGAATCAGGGATTAAGAGGGAGTTGACCACTCCATATAACCACAACATAATGGAATTGTAGAAAGGGAGAATAGAATGATTGTGGAAGCAGCAAAGGCAATGCTTCATGATCAAGATCTTCCTATGCATCTATGGGCAGAAGCTGCTAGGACAGCTGTGTATGTACAGAATCATACTCCACATAAAGAACTTGAGAAAAAGACACCAGAAGAAGTATTCTCTGGAAAGAAACCAGAATTCAACCATCTTAGAATATTTGGTTGCCCAGTGTACATACACATTCTGAAAGAAAAGAGGACAGAGTTAGATCCTTCGGGAAAGAAGGGTGTATTTGTGGGATGTAGTGAAAGCTCGAAGGCATATAGAATATATTTCCCATGATTCAAGAAGATCAACATCAGCAGGGACATGACATTTGATGAAGACTCAGCTTACAACAAATCCAGAAAGAAACCTGCTAAAGACCTTGAAGAAACAGAAGTACCATGGATCCTATATACAACAACGAATGAAGCAACTCCTGAAGAATATCAAGAAATGGAAGAACCTCATGAACTTGTAGATCTACCCTGTGAGAATAATTCTTACAAGAGGAAACCAACATGGGTACGAGAGGCGATCCTAGGTGCAGAGAGACATGGCGCTCCAAAATAAATGCATAGAGAAAGGAAGAGAACTAGGTCCTACTCCAGTTATGTATCCCTGTTATGTGACATCATCGATAAAGAACCTTCCAACTATGAAGAAATGACAGAAAATAAAGAATAGAAGGATGTGGTAATCGAGAAGTACTAGTTGATCATGAAGAATGATGTCTAGGATGTGGTCCCGAGACCAAAAGGGAAGTCTTTTGTGACTTCCAAGTGGATCTATAATACCAAGCATGCTGCAAATGGCAACATAGAGAAATATAAAGCGAGATTTGTGGCACATGGATTCTCCCAGAAGGAAGGGATAGATTATGAAGAAACTTTTGCACTTATAGCCAGATACACTTCCATCAGATCAGTACTTGCTCTGGCTGCAGTGATAAAATGGAAGATACACCAGATGGATGTCAAGATCACGTTCTTGAATGGTGTAGTGGAAGAGGAAGTGATTGTGGAGAAGCCACTCGGATTTGAGACACATGATAGGGAGACTCATGTTACAGCAGGATTGAAACAGGCAGCCAAGACGTGGTACAGCAGGATTGACAGCTTCCTGACTAGTTTGGGCTTTACCAAGAGTAAAGTGGATTCCAACCTTTACAACAAGGTTGAGGAAGGGAACCCAGTGATACTCCTACTGTATGTAGATGAGTTGTTCGTGACAGGTGAGGATGGGTTGATTGCTGACACAAAGAGGAATCTTGCAGCCGAGTTCGAGATGAAGGACTTGGGTATGATGCACTACTTTCTAGGAATGGAGGTGTGGCAAAGTGCAGATGGAATCTCCCTTAGACAAGGGAAGTATGCAATGGAGATCCTGAAAAGGTTCAGGATGATGGACTGCAAGGCCATGGCCACACCTATGGCATCAAACCTGAAGCTATTGAGTGATGCTTCATAGGAGTCAGTTGATGCCATGATGTATCGTCAGATAATTGGATCCTTGATGTACCTAACAAATATGAGACCGGATATTTGATTTGCCCTGAACAGATTGACCTAGTTCCTGACGGATCCGAGACATGTTCACTTGATTGTTGCAAAGCATATTCTGAGGTACCTTAAGGGTACAGTTGATTATGGGCTCAAGAATGAGGTGAATCAGAAGATTAACCTGGAGGGTTATGTGGATTCGAATTGGGCAGGCAATGCCATTGATAGGAAGAGCACTTTGGGGTGTTGCTTCAGTATGGGATCATGTGTGATCTCTTGGTTTAGTAAGAAGCATCCCTGCGTGGCATTGAGTACAACCGAAGCAGAGTACGTTGCAGCTTGTTCGACTAGTTGTGAGGTAGTGGGGATAAGGAAGCTATTGTCTAATTTGTTTGATCTCTAGTTGTATGCTACTTTTATATATTGTGACAACCAAAGTTGTGTGAAGTTGTCAGAGAACCTAGTGTTCTATGACAAGTCGAAGCATATCGAGATCAAGTATCACTATATCAGGGATATGGTGGAGAGAGGAGCAGTGAAGATATAGTATGTTGCGACGGACAACAAATAGCCGATGTATTGACCAAGTCATTATCCAGAGTGAAGTTCAAGTACTTCAGAGAGAAGCTTGGTGTTCTTCAGATCGAGGTTCCCTCCAAAGGGAAATGATGAGGCTAAAAGACGCAGATACACATAAGCCTTTTCGACATGGTGGCAAGTTGGGCCTCCCATGGTCTGATGTAAGTGCAGATCCTTTCCCCGGATGGTAGTAGGTGTGTCCTAACATGCCGGTGGATATTTGTTCAAAGCCTTTCCCCCTATGGTAGTAGGTTTGTCTTACCATGCCAGTGGATGTAAGTGAAGAGCCTTTCCTCAGATGGTAGTAGTTGTGTCCTACCATGCCGGTGGATGTAAGTGTTGGAGCCTTTTCCCGGATGGTAGTAGGTGTGTCCTACCATGCCGGTGAATGTAGGTATTGTGTTATGTGTATTTGGGTTATGCTCCATGTGAAGATGAGATGATCTGAAGATGATGAGGTAATAGTAGGGTACACAGGTATTGCAAGGCATGTAATCAGTCCTGGGATGCTCCTTCAGGTTTTGTAGTGGCATATAATCAGTCCTAGGAGATCTTGCAGGTTTTACAAAGAGGCATGTAATAATTCCTAGGATGTACCTACTTAATGGCTTGCTCATAGAGATGATGAAGACCTACATGGAGGCTAGGCCTACATCTAACATGAAAAAGGGTTGGCTCTATAGAACTTCCTGTGATGAGTAGATTTGAGAGATAGCACCATTTGCTCGAGAAAGCAGCAGCACTAATGATGATGATGATGATCCAGTGATGAATACCTATGCTGATGAACTGTGTCAAGAGAATACCTTCCTAGTTAAGAGGGAGTGTTGATGTATTTGTAAATTCAGAATGTATTCACTTGTATATTTCTTATTGTATTTCATTGTACCCCGATGGAGATGTTTGTTCCTCCGATCGAGAGAGTCATTAATATAATAAAGTCATGTAAAGTCATTGAGGTTAACCCTCCATTGTAAGTCAGGGCATTAGACCCCACAATTGAATCATATTAGGGTTATTATACTCTCCTAGAGAAGTCGGGCCCTGTAGGGTAATTGTCAAGTGGAAATTAACTATAAAATAGAGAGTGAGACTCTCTATTTGAAACACACACTCACTCAACAATAACGCATGAGTTAGAGAGGAGTAGCTCTCACAAGTGAGAGAGAGAACAACTGTCAGAGATCATCTTTGTACTCTTCGGTTTTACTTTTGTTTTTGGTGCTCAATCTATCTCTAAGGAAGTTGCGGGGTTTTCTCCTTTATGGTTACCCCAAGGAGAAATATTTGTGTCTCTTGTCTCTTGTGATTATTGTTCTGCATGTTATTCTCTTAGATAAGATCTTAGATCATATTGATTAAACAATAAAAATCTAGCAGAGAGGGGTATATTGATTAAACAATAAAAATCTAGCAGAGAGGGGTATATGTTGAAGGGATTTCTCCTTCTTCTATAGGCAGAGCCTGAAAATGGTTGTTGGAAGATGTCCCCTTAGCGCTTGAGGCATGTTCCTTAGTTTTTATGGTTGAGACCCATTGGTTGCATTAGGAGGAATAGAGGACGTCTTTTTCCCTCTTTTTACTTGTTGCCATCCTTCTTCTTGGTTTTTTTCAGGAACCTTTTGTGCTACTTTTGGATATTTTTTTAACAAAATGGCCATATTCATGTCACTTTCTTACACTTGAAGGGAAGTTGCTCGTAATGAACCTTTTGTAGATGTTCACACCCATCCATGAACAATTTTACTACTTCAAGTAAACCTTTCTCTAAATCGACTTCCACACAGATCAAAGGCATCCACTTCTTAGAGATCCATAACTACATGGTTTTTGGCGAAGTCTAAATTCTCCTGAATTGTTCTATTAATCCCTTCTCACTCAAAGCAAAAGATTTCAATCTTGAAGCCACATACATTATCTAAATTCAAGGAGCAACAACATGCTTCACAAAGCTAGAAGCGTGGTTCTCTAAGGAAGGAGGAGGTGGCGACCAGAGCACTGAAGGTGTCATTCAAGAGGCGTCTCCTCTCCTCTATAATTGGATCTGCAGGAGAATCCATGAGATACACAACCAAATTCCTGGCGAAAACCCTAGCAGAGAAACCCTATTGAAATCACAGTCTCAGTAGGCATGTTATTTTACTTCCTAGTACTAATAATTAGTTTCTTTTGAGGATTTATTTGCTTATTAACCCAATGCATTGAGAACACAATAAAAATATTAATAAGAAGCCTCTTGAAGGGGGCAAACCTGTTAGTTTTTCAACATTAAGCTAACATTATTAGGATCTTTAACTGAGAGAATAACAAGTACAACAATCAAACACAAGAGACAATGAACATAGTGTTTTTCCTTGGGGAAACCATAAAGGAGAAAACCCTACAACTTCCTCAGAGATAGAATCAGCACCAAAATAGTAAAAGCCCAAAACAGTAAGTGATCTCCCGACAACAATAATCTTCTTCTTGTCTAGCCCCAGTGTCTTCTCCTTCCTCAACTATGTGCTACACTTGAGTGTGGATGAGTTGTGTGATAAATAGAGACTCCAGTTCTCTATTTATACTAATCCTGACATGACTAAAAC
Source organism: Pseudotsuga menziesii (assembly GCA_001517045.1). Lineage (NCBI taxonomy): Eukaryota > Viridiplantae > Streptophyta > Pinopsida > Pinales > Pinaceae > Pseudotsuga > Pseudotsuga menziesii. The sequence goes on from LPNX010330316.1 coordinate 656,708, forward strand.
CCTACCAGGGCAGACCTCTACTAGGAGAGTATAATAACCCTAGTGCCCCGAAACTGCAGGGACTTTAACCCTTAGACAATCAGAGGGTTACCCACTAGGACTTGACATGATAGTCAGAATGGCCCGCCCAGCACTTAAATCTGACCTACTCGTCAGAAAGGCACGCTTAGCACTCACATCTGATCATGTAGGAACCAATCCTATAACCATATCAGAAAGGCCCAGCACTCACATTCACCAGCATGATAGGAACTCAAACTACTATCATCTGTGAAAAGGCTCAGCACTTACAACCACCAGCATGATAGGAACCCAAACTACTATCATATGTGGAAAGGCACAGCACTCACATCCACCAGCATGGTATGAACTCAAACTACTACCATCTGTGGAAAGGCACGGCACTTACAATCACCAGCATGGTAGGAACTCAAACTACTACCATCTGTGAAAAGGCACAGAACTTACAATCACCAACATGATAGGAACTCAAACTACTATCCTCTGTGAAAAGGCACAGCACTTACAATCACCAACATGATAGGAACTCAAACTACTATCATCTGTGAAAAGGCTCAGCACTTACAACCACCAGCATGATAGGAACCCAAACTACTATCATCTGTGGAAAGGCCACTACACTTACATCTGATCATGTGGGAACACATCCCTCAGTCACATCAGAATAGCTCTCAGTCCTAGACTGAGGATTCCTGGTACCTCACCAAGTAGCTCCATTCAAAGAATGGCGGTAGCCCTTATATCTGACACCAAGTCAAAATGGCCAGCACTCATATCTGACATGGGAGGAACCTAATCCTTTAACCATGACAGAATGGCTCAGCCCTTACATCTGATCAAGTGGGAACACATCCCTCTATCACATCAGAATGGCCATGCACTCATATCTGATCATGTGAGAGAACATCTCACGGTCATATCAGAACGACCCTCAGTCCTAGACTGAGTTTTCCTCGTACCTCACCAGGCAGCTGCATTCAAAGAATGACAATAGCCCTTATATATGATCATGTAGGAACCAATCCTACAGTCATATCAGAATGGCTCAGCACTCATATCTGACATGGAGGGAACCAATTCTCTCACCATGACATAATGGCTCAGCCCTTACATCTGACCTGCTCGTCAGAATGGCTACGGATCTAAGAACTCATATCTTTCATGCAAGGAACCAATCCTCTCACGATGACAAAATGGCTCAGCCCTTACATCTGACCATGGAAGGAACCAATCCTATCACCATGTCAGAATGGCTATGGGACTCATCACTTTCCCTTGGAGGAAACCTCGATCTGGAGAACACCAAGCTTCTCCCTGAAGTACTCGAACTTCACTCTAGCCAATGGCTTCGTCAATACATTAGCTATATGTTCCTCCGTCGCAACATACTAGAGCTTAACTACTCCCTTCTGCACCATATCCCTAATATAGTGATACTTGATCTCGATATGCTTCGACTTGTCATGGAACACTGGATTCTTTGACAACTTCACGCAACTCTGGTTGTCACAATGTATACAAGTAGCATCCAATTGGAGATCAAATAAATCAGACAATAGCTTCTGCAGTCATACTGCCTCACAATTAGTTGAACAAGCTGCGACATACTTTGCTTCAGCTGTACTCAGTGCCACACAGGATTGCTTCCTACTAAACCAAGAGATCACACCTGATCCCATATTGAAGCAACACCGTGAAGTACTCTTCTTATCGATCGCCCCACCTGCCCAATCTGAATCAACATAACCCTCCAGGTTAATCTTCTGATTCGCATCGTACTTGAGCCCATAATCAACTGTACCCTTCAGGTACCTCAGAATATGCTTTGCAGCAATCAAGTGAACATTTCTCGGATCTATCAAGAACTGGCTCAAGGTGTTCACAGCAAAGAAAATGTCTGGTCTCGTGTTCATCAGGTACATCAATGACCCAATCATCTGACGATACATTGTAGCATCAACCAACTCTGATGAAGCATCACTCAAAAGCTTCAAGCTCGATGCCATAGGTGTGGCCATAGCCTTACAGTCCATCATCCCAAACCTCTTCAAGATCTCTACTGCATACTTCCCTTGTCCAAGGAAGATTCCATCTGTACTCTGCCACACCTCCATATTTAGAAAGTAATGCATCATACCCAAGTCCTTCATCTTGAACTCAGCAGCAAGCTTTCTCTTCATATCAACAATCAACCCATCTGTACCTGTCACAAATAGATCATCTACATATAGTAGAAGCATCACTGGGTTGCCATCTTCAACCTTGTAGTAAAGGTTGGAATCTGCTTTACTCTTGGTAAAGCCCAAACTAGATAGAAAACTGTCAATTCTGCTGTACCAGGTCCTGGGTGCCTGTTTCAAACCGTACAGAGCTTTCTTCAATCTGCATACATGAGACTCTCTGTCATGTGTCTCAAAACCAAGTGGTTGTTCTACATACACTTCCTCTTCTACTACACCATTCAAGAAGGCAGTCTTGACATCCATCTGGTGTATCTTCCATTTCAACACTGCAGCCAAAGCAAGTCCTGATCTGATGGAAGTGTATTTGGCTATAGGTGCAAATGTTTCTTCATAGTCTATTCCTTCTTTCTGAGAGAAAACTTGAGCCACAAATCTTGCCTTATACTTTTCAATGCTACCGTCTGCAGCTTGCTTGATCTTATAGATCCATTTGGAAGTTACAACTGACTTCCCTTTTGGTCTTGGGACAACATCCCAAACATCATTCTTCATGATCGATTGATATTCTTTGATCATAGCATCCTTCCATTCTTTCCGTTCGGCCTCTTCTTCATAACTAGAAGGTTCTTTATCAATGAAATCACATGGTAAAGCTACATACCCGGAGAAGGATTTGGTCCTCTTTCTTTCTCTGTGATTCTCTTCTGGAGCCCCATATCTTTCTGCACCTTGGATAAGTTCTTGTACCCAAGCAGGTTTCCTCTTATGAGGATTCTTCTCCAGAGGTGGATCTACAGGTCTTTGTGGTTCTTCAATTTCTCGATCTTCTTCTTGAGCTTCTTCATTCATGGTTGTATCATGAATTCTGGGTGCTTCTACTTCTTCAGGTTCTTCAGCGGGTATCTTTCTAGATTTGTTGTAAGCTGTGTCTTCATCAAATGTCACATCCCTACTGATGTCAATCTTCTTATATCCTAGGAAATAGATTCGGTAAGCCTTCGAGCTTTCAAAGTATCCCACGAATATACCCTTCTTTCTTGAAGGATCTAATTTTGTCCTCTTCTCCTTTGGGATGTGTATGTACACAGGACAGCCGAATATTCTGAGATGGCTGACTTCTGGTTTCTTGCCGGAAAACACTTCTTTAGGAGTCTTGTTCTCGAGTACTCTATGTGGAGTACGGTTCTGTACATACACCACTGTTATGGCAGCTTCAACCCAAAGATGCATAGGAAGATCTTGATCATGAAGCATTGCTCTTGTAGCTTCCATGATAGTTCTATTCTTCCTTTCTACAACCCCATTCTATTGTGGATTATAAGGAGTGGACAACTCCCTCTTAATCCATGAGTCTTTGCATAGCCTCTTGAATTCATTTGAAGTGAATTCTCCACCATTGTCTGATCGAAAAGTCTTGATCTTCTTTTCAGTATGGTTCTCGATCAAGGCTTTGAATTCCTTGAATTTGCTGAATACTTCATCTTTGTTCTTCATGAAGTAAACCCATGTCTTCCTAGAAAAATCATCAATAAAAGAAACATAATATGCATACCCGCTTAGTGAGCTTGATGACATAGGACTGCATACATCGGAGTGGATTATTTCCAAGATTCCTTTTGCTTTACTTTCGCTACTTGGAAATGTCTTCTTTGTGTTCTTTCCCTTGGCACATCCTTTGCAGACCCCATCATGTTTTGCTTGGATTTCTAGAAGACCTTCAAAAACTTTGCTTGCAATAGGTAGTGCTCTGTAATGCACATGTGCAAGCCTTCTTTGCCAAATTTCATTTGGCTCTACTGAGTCATGGACCAATGCTTGTTCTGGATGGCCCTTCAATTTGTACAATCCTCCTTCTTGTTCTCCAATCCCTACCGCATCATCGATAGGCTTTCCTCTAGGCCACATAATGACTTGACCATCTATGAATGCAACCCTCATTCCTTTTGCATCCAATGCTGATATGGAGAGAAGATTCTTCTTGAGTCCTGGTACAAGCAATACTTCCTTCATTGTTAGAGACTTACCCGAGTCCAGTTTATAGGAAAATTCACCACTACCTTTTATTGGATATTGGTAGTCATCTCCTAGTTTCACCTTGTAAGGTGATTCATGTTCTGACAGTCTTACAAAGGATTCCTTGAATCCAGTCATATGTTTGGAAGCCCCACTGTCTATAAGCCAATCATCACTATCATGAGTAATGTTACCTGTGAGAGCGGAAATCAAAACATATTCATCCTCACTTGAAGAATCTTCACTTTCATATCTAGTTCTTTTCTTGGATGGTTCATCATCCTCTACAGCATGAGCATGATATCTTCTTTTGTTCCCCTTCTTCTTATGAGAGTGGACCTTGTTCTTAGGATAGTCTTTTGAAAAGTGTCATTTTTCGTCACATGTATAACATCTCAATCTAGATAGGTCCTTTCTATTGTTATCCTTAGAATAAGAGTTCTTACCTTTTGAGTAATGAGGATTTCTTCTTCCCTTCTTGGAGTGAACTATGAGGGCTTGATCTTCACTTCCCATCTTCTCTTCTCGGGCTGCTATCCGAGCTTCTTCTTGAGAGCATTCTTCCCATAGTTTGTTGAACTTGACTAACTTCTTTCTTGCATAGATTCCTTGGATGAATGAATCCCATGACCTAGGAAGTCCATTCAGTGTTGTCATTACAATCTCTGCATTCTCCACTTCTTCATCTACAGCTTCTAATTGTTCCTTGATCTGAGAAACCCTTGTGAAGTAGGACTGGATAGTCTCTGCATTCTGAATCTTCACATTCTTCGGTTGATTCCTCAGAGTCATCTTCTGGTTTATGTTCTTCCCTTCAAACAACTTGGTTAGGGCATCAAACATAGCTTTAGGTGTCTTGAGAGAGGACACTTGTGGGATAAGGTGATCCTTGATAGAATCAGCAATGATCCTCTTTGCCATAACCATCTTCTCCTTATGTAAGGCCTTTGCCTCATCTCCCTCTGGAACTGGAACCTCCTCATGGATGTAGGAGTCTAACTCATTCTCTTCTAGGACCAAGGAGATCCTATACTTCCAGGCTCGGAAGTTATCAGCTCCCTCAAGCTTTTCATCAAGCTTGGTATGATGAGACATCTTAACTGAGAACCTCAAATGGAAATACAAAAGATTTTAGATCTTACCAGGTCAAGATGTCATATCTGAAACTTGAGCTGAAATCCTGTAGAGCTGTTTTAGGAGCATATTAGGGTTTTGCTTTTCCAAAGTTCTGTCCACCCAAATGCTTTGAAATTTGTCCCTAACTTCGATTTTGGGGAGGAGATCAATCCAGGCCTGGGATCACTGAAAAATTCCTCTTCTGTGAAAAGCCCTAATTTTCGGCCGTAGTGACAGGTCCAAAACTGAAAAACCTCATAATTGGATTATGCTTTGACAGAAAGATGTGCCCTAAGGAGGAGAGTTATTCCACCTTACTTTTGCTGAAAATCTGCGGAGGAAGATCCACAAACTAGGAAGCCCTAGTTCCCGCAGCTGCACAGTGTCTTCTTCTCAGGTTAGCTCTGATACCATGTTAGTTTTTCAACATTAAGCTAGCATTATTAGGATCTTTAACTGAGAGAATAACAAGTACAACAATCAAACACAAGAGACAATGAACACAGTGTTTTTCCTCGAGGAAACCATAAAGGAGAAAACCCTGCAAATTCCTCAAAGATAGAATCAGCACCAAAATAGTAAAATCCCAAAACAGTAAGTGATCTCCCGACAGTAGTAATCTTCTTCTTGTCTAGCCCTAGTGTCTTCTCCTTCCTCAACTATGCGCTACACTTGACTGTGGATGAGTTGTGTGATAAATAGACACTCCAGTTCTCTATTTATACTAATCCCGACATGACTAAAACCCTACCAGGGCCGACCTCTACTAGGAGAGTCTAATAACCCTAGTGCCCTGGAACTACAGGGACTTTAACCCTTAGACAATCGAAGGGTTACCCATTATGACTTGACATGACTTGTTTACATTATTGATCCTCCCGATCGAAACATTGGGGCATGACAATATGACTCAATTACATTATAGATACATCGCGGAATAAACATCGGGTTACAATACATAAGATACATAGATGAATACATTCCGAAGTTACAACAAAACCTCCCCATACAATGTATCAAATGCACAAGACAAGATGAGATGATCCTAAAAATAGGTTTATTTAGTCTGTGTGTAGGAGATAAAGGTTGCAATTTCAATTCTAGTCAACCATACAATTACAATTAAGGTCCTAGCCAACCAATAAATACAATACTAAAATAGAAATGTATTGTCATAATATATAGGGCTTAACATAAAATCTGTATGTTATGGCCTCCCGTGCTACAGTGCAATTGGCATAAAAGTGTGATTGTTGGAATCTCATGGGAGATTAATGTATTTGTTGAAGTAGCAACCATAACAATTGGCAATTTTGAGGACTTAGAGTTTCATGCATAGGAAATAATAATAACCTGCCAAGAGCTTCATTAAGAAGTCCAAACTTCACCCATAAGTTGGAAGTTAACGCCACTTGTTACTTTGTGTGTAGCTTAGTTTTGCATCAAGTGATCATCTTCAATCCAGGTGATTTTTTTCTTTGTTCAGCAGTAATGTGTGCAATTGACACTTTTATCAATTTCAACGAATGTTTCAATATGCAATATGGCTATTTGTTAATTGCATGTAAACACATTAAAGTTTGAAATGTGTGTTGTCCCTCACAATATAGGAAGGACTCCATCTTTTGGACATGAGAAGGTTGGTGACATGTTTCTAAATGTGACATAGGATGGGTCAATCCCTAAATTGTTGTTGGATGATAGCTTTCAATGTAATTGTGTTAAAACTTCACCAAAGTGTGTTTCTATGTGATATTCTTGTATACATTGGGGTGTCCTTTACATGTTCTACTTATGCCATGTATGTAATAATATAATAGAGTAATCACTAGGGATATTTCCGTATCAATGGAATGAGTTGTGAAGGAACTCATCAATGTGGTTGAAAAATGGGTCATTGTAGCTCCTTTCTCATTAATGAGAATGCAACAAATATGTTTTAGTTATATTAGAGAACGCTAAATTTTGAGTTAGGAAAAAACAACTAGAAAATAAATCTTTAAGCATTAGTTCAATGAAGAATCTGATTTTTATCAATTTGGATTGGCAACATTGATAAAATTAAATGGAATACTCGTCAATTGTCTAATTAATGCACCAAGAGTAGCGAGGTCCTCTACAACCCAGTGTGGGGGAGTTGTTGTCATGTTACGTTATGTAACGTAACGTTCCCTAAAAATAAAAATAAAAGCAATTAAAAAATTTATGTTGACTCATAACTTATAAAAAAAAGTAATAAAAAATTGATGTTAGCTCATAACCTATCAAAAATAAAAATTAATTAACAAATTCATGTCAGATCATAAAACAAAAATAATTAAAACCAACATAGATCCCTCTTAAATCTAGAATTATTAAGACCAATAGGGATCTAATTTCTTGATGTGTATTTTTTTTATCCTAACCTTTTACACATAAATAAAAAAATTACATCCCAAAAACTTGGATCCCTCTCAATGCTTAATAGATCTAGATTTGAGACGGATCTATGCTGGTTTATCAATATCCCATCCATATGGTTAAGAAATATTTAAGGAAAGAATATAAATTACAATCTCATACTAAGAAAACATGCATGTACATTGGAATATACAAAAGTCCTTGGAATTTAAATAATCAATTAAAAATGAAACTTTAACCTCAAAAAATATATGGTTATTAAATAATTGCGCCGAGAGGCGCTCTACAGCCCAGTACAAGGGAGATCTTGAAACGTTTGTCGATATTTTGTTATTAACAAAATAATAAAAAATAAAAAAATTGTTTATCCGCCAAAATAATGTCAACCATAAAACAACCTAATATGGGGGAGATGTTGTAATGTCCCTACCTAACGAAACAATAAAAAATAAAAAATCTAATTATCTGCCAAGATGTTGTAATGTTTCTACCTAACAAAATAATAAAAAATAAAAGATAAAAAGTTGAATTATTCGAAGAAAAAAAATGTTGGCCAAGGCCTCCTAAACAACCCATGGTTTTATTGTACATCGTTTAGGAGGGCCTTGCAAGTGGTTTAAAACCATGTGCAAGGACTCCTAAACAACCCATGGTTTTATTGTACATGGTTTAGGAGGGCCTTACAAATGGTTTTAAGACTATGTGCAAGGCCTAAACAACCCATGGTTTTAGGAGGGGCCTTGCACATGGTTTTAAAACCTTGTATGGGGGATATGTTGCAATGTTCGTTCCTAACAAAATAAAAAATAATATTTGTTGGCCATAAATAATATTAAATAATAATAATAAAAGGATTATATGTCGAACCTAAATAAAAATATGTGTCTTTTAGTTTGAATCAAATCAATGGCTATATATTAGAACACACCAAAGCCGACAGCTCCTTGAGTGCAATACTTAAGAATAGGTTTGCACCTCGAGAGATTTGATCTCTCTCGACACTTGATATAGCCTAGGATTTGGATCTATGCTAGTTAAAGTACAACGACAAAATCATCTTCACTAAACCCTCTAAACTCAAACAATCAAATACCTTGATAAACAAAATTTTCCAAAAAAGTGTAGAAATCAAGGAGTTGATGGTAAGCTCATGTTTGATTTCGAAGCTCAATAATATTTTGGTAAGGCATCAATGAAAATTTGGTAGGAAAAACATCAATGAGAAGTTCACTTCAACACCTAATACTTCAAACAAAATCATCAATATAATAATGTTGTTTTTTGTTTTGAAGTTGGAAATAAAGAGAATGGATTCAATAAAATCAACTCTACTTGTTAATATCCTTGTAATATAGATTAGGATTAGATTTGAATGGGAAAGATGTATTGGAATGTGTTTTAATGCCCATGTGATTGTGTATGGAATTCAACTATGAGACATTCTTTGCAACAATAGTTGTATTAATGAATATTGGTTGACATCTAATTAAACCATTAGATCATATCCACTTGTAGTTACCACCTACCAACATAACATGGATGGTAGTTAAAAGGGAAAATTGTAAGGACCCATAATTTCCTCAAAGTGCAAAAACCTTGGCACATCTTATTAATTCTTGATTCGCAACCATAAAATGTTTGGCAATTTTTTTTGTAAAACAATTCAAATGTCTAAGGATTTTAAATATGTTTTTGGATAATTTGGGCGATTTTGAGTTAAAAAAAAATTATAACATGGAATTTGGGTGACTCACCCTTGGAAAAAGGGCAAATTGGTGAATTTTATTTTGGAGAAAAGGTCAAAAAATAGCCCACAGGCAAAAATTCGCCGCTAAACTTTTCCTTCGTGGTCAATACCACTTACTAATAGGATATGGATGATTATCAACACAACGTGCAATGGAGTATGATGAACACACCAAAGGCTGGCGTGAAGGTGTATTAATCAAGTTCTCTTCAAACACATAAAATTATGTCTCAAATTTTTTATCTTATGGAAGTGTAAGCATGCAACTCTTGATGGCATATCTTGCATATTGTTGGATACCTAAGGGAACCATGTACTTTGTTGTTGGAAGAGGACATCATATTGCCTTCGAAAAGGTAGAGGTAGGGCCTTGAAAATAAATACAAATATGAGATAGAAAATGGAAATGCTGACAAGCTCTGTCATGGCAATGGAAATCGATTCTCCACGATGTACCATGTGCATTGTTCTCTTCCTTTTTTTCATGTTTGATGGATGGGGAACTATAAGTGCATTGTCTAATGCAATAACACATGTATTTTATAAAAAATGTCATATCGACACTCAAGTAAAACCTCTCATTACTTAGAATATCTAAAATTAAGATGGATTTATGCCATGTGACAATGCACCTTCCTTTATACCTTGGGATGTATAGTGCATCTCATCTTCGTGGTGCAAAGGTTCAAATAACAGGGAAATGCGTTGAATCCATAATTTATTTAATTTTTACAATGATGAGTAGGAATACCAAAACTACCTCTACTGACGTGGAGTGAGGTTCTCACATTTGAAGAAATAATTTTTCCTTTATATATCTATTAATATTTAAAAACAAAATTAACATTCCATTACATAAATTAAATTTGAAATTTAAAATACCAAATATATTTAAATTTCCAAATTTATATGATAAACATATATTAATTATAAAAATAAAAAAAATAGAAACATATAATTTCATGATGCGTAATATTTTTGGTTTGATTATTGGATGAAGAGATGTTTTTTTATAGCAATAGTAGGTGAGATTTGTCATATTTATAATGTATTCCCACTTTTAAGAATAAATATTAAAAAATACAATGTATGTTTACATTTAAACTTAAATATATAAAATCAATATATGGAGATCAACCTTACTATCGATTCCAAATGGTTTTGTAGAATTTAATACGGTACTATTTAGTAATTGTATTTAAAAAATATTAATTTAATACGATTCTATTTAGTAATTGTATTTAAAATATATAGCTTTATATTTTAAATACAATTACTAAATAGAATCGTATTAAATTAATATTTTTACGTCGTAAGGCGTTTAACAAATGGGAGTCGACTCTCCCAATTAATGTTTTTTTTCTCCCCAACCGTAGGATTCTTTCGTCCGACGATTGGGGTCATCTGGCTCCTTCATTTCGTTTGCCTGATCTGATCTGGTCCTGACCTGATTGATGTTGATCTTCATCTGCTATCTGCTACCTTTTGACTGAAAAACAGCTGTCCTTCATAATGTGTTGTATCTGTCCTTCAATTGAATAAGGAGCCGCTTCATAATGTGCTGTATCTGTCCTTCAATTGAATAAGGAGCCACACCAGCACCAGTTCCCGGGGCATCAATGGAATATGGATCCTCACACCCATATTAAAATTTCGTTCAAATCTCCAGTCAAAATCAAACACGATGAAATTTCATAGCTGTTGAACTCCATTTTCGCATGTCGGGGGAAGGTATTCCATCTCAAATACATCGCGCGGTCTGGTACTCATCTCTTCTCTTCTTTAATATGTGTTTTCTTATATTCTTTGCACCCAAAAAAAACCCATTTCAGACCCTCCAATTTCGTGCTTTTTTCAGGCTTGGAACCTTCCTCCACCTCACAGATGCCGTCAAATATATGAATTGATGCACTGAACAAGTCAACAGGCCAAATAGAGCAGCAAACCCAGAGCTTCAATGTAAGATTTCAATGCCAAACTTATGCTGTTAAATCAAATAATTCGTGGGCACTGTAAACTGATTTGGGGTGAATGGGGTTCTACAAATGGATTTGAGCAAGAAATTGGATAAATTTAAGCAACATCAAGTGAATTGCCAGAATACTTTGACAAAGGTCGCGGCATCGAGACCGACCCTGAAAAACACTACCACCAGCAACAGCAGCAGTGCAAAGAAGCCTCAGGCTCCTGCACCATCTTCGGCTCAGCAGCCGCAACCACAGCTGAAATTCTCAAATGACATAGAAAGGCTTCAGCATATCAACAGTATCAGAAAATCAGCAGTTGGTGCCCAGATAAAACGCGTTATAGACCTTCTTTTCGAGGTAGCTAGGGTTTCACTCCGTTTTTTTTGAAATAATGTTAAAAGGGAGGTGTATATGCTTGCAAAATGTGCTAGATTTTTATTTCATTTTCTCGTTTTTCTACAAATCATGGGTTTTTTCACAATTCAGCATCTGAATGGACTATTTTTGAAAGAAATTAATGTCAGCGTATTTGTTAAGCCCGAATCTCTTTTTACCATGAGTTTTTTCTTCCGTAAATGGCCCCTTCGCATGTTAGATACCATTAATTTCGTCAAGATCACCTAAGATTTTGATAAGATCACAACACAGAAAGAACAAAAGAGAGGAAGAGAGCAACACAATAAGACACTAGAGACGCCGGAACTCTACATGCTCAACACTCACATTTCATGCCTTTAAATAGGCTTAGGGTTGCACTGTGTCAAACATTTTATTGCAGAGGCGAGATACATGATTCAAGGACATCAATGGCAGAGGCTCTTCTTCCTCCTCCTCCTCTTCTCCTCTGTTGATACTTTCATGTCTTCACACTGCCATTCACATTAGACTCAGCTTGAATTTAAGCATAAATTCTCTGTTTATTTAATGCATTTCATATGATTATAGACACATACACATCAAAATACCATTAAACTAGCATCATATTGACTATAGATGTACTGTCTTTGTATATTGCATTTTCATAGAAATATATATTCATATTGCAACACCCATATCAATAATGGAATATCTGTGATTGATATAAGACATGCCTCGTACTATATATGTGTGTGTGTGTGTGTGTGTAAACTAAATACCTGAAATGATATGTGGTTGTCTAAGGGATTCAGCTCTTTCTCTGGAGAAATATCCTGTGGGTTTTTGCTCTCCACCAAGTGAATACCCACACCATAGTTGAACAGCCTGCATCCAAATTAATGTGCTCTAAGACATTCAATATATATCAATTGAGTATACAGTCTTTCTCAAAATTAATGTATAGTCTGCATCCTATTTGACAGAGTTAATGGGCTCCAAGACATATACTAATAAAGCATATATCCTTATCACGTCTCCATGTATGTGGAGAAAGAGATATGAAGGAAAACAATGAATAGATATGAATGTAAATTAATTGCTAGGCTCTACCGAAGTTGAAGGCTCCGGGCCTCTTCATGTGCACAAACCCCATGATTTTCTCATAAAAATCCATGGAATCTTCCACCGACTTGCAGAGGCGAGATACATGATTCAAGGACATCAATGGCAGAGGCTCTTCTTCCTCCTCCTCCTCTTCTCCTCTGTTGTTACTTTCATCATGAATTTCTGTGTGTTTCTTCATACTGTTTGTTTCTGAATAGCCAGAGATAGTTCAAGAGGATGAGGATGAGTTTTCAATTTGCTTATGAAAGGATGTCAAAGAAAGCAAAGCAAAGCAGGAACAAAACAACCGACTGAATAAGTGAAGAGGTGATAATCCCGTGATATTGAAATGAAATGGTGGATAAAAAGAAGGGTTAATCGTCTGAATATGGTAGTGACCAAACTCGTGTCTCTTATTACTTCACACGTAGCACATTGGTATTATCAAAGTGATGCTAAGCTTCCGTGTGGGCATGCATGCTTTCTCATTTCCTTCTTTTATTTTGGTTGATTTAAGAGACGCTTCAACCCTAATACCTAATACGATTGAGTAACCTTAGCAACCCATAATTCCAACCTACGTTTAAGCACGTTAAGTAGACCAGAGCAAATTCGACCCGGGACTTCAACAACTTTGTTCATTTCAGAGATTATCGTCAGCAAGTTTTTCACTACAAGGCAATTGTATCGTGTTTGTCTTCAAAATGGCACTTGGATTTAAATACACATCTGCTTATGAAATAGAAATGGAATACTATTTGAAACATAAATAGATTTAAATACACATCTACTACAGAAATAGTAATATAATATGACTGAAATAGAGCAGTTTCTATTGAATCTTAATAGTATTGAAACAAAAATTTAAATATACATCTACCACTGAAACGGGAATATATTATTGAAATAGAAATTAAATAGTAGCAATTTCTATTGACAGAGTTAATGGGCTCCAAGACATATCCGGTGCCCTTGTATAGGCCACGCCTCACATTTTTAGGGCTGTTTATTCATGGTGATGAGAAAACTGCAAATCACCTTCCACTTATGACTTGCTCGCGCAGAGAGAAGGGCAAAAGGGTGGGCTGTGTATCCATCACTCCAGAGGGCTACTCAGGTTGGTTGGGGAGTGAGGAGGGGGCATTGAGCAACCACCACTCCAAACTATCGATGAAATAAATGGGTGGAAAAATTGAATGCCAGAGGTAGGTTGTCTCTTGTAGTGTATCTTTACCTCCCACAGGTGCTCGTGGATGGATGCCAGGTGCTCGTGTGGATGCCACATGAACTGCATGCATGCTGGGAGGGAGTCATGCAAGAGGAGAGCTCGTGGATGGTTGCCAGGTGCTCATGTGAATTTTGTCACAACTATTCTATGTGTGCTTAAATGAATATGCTAATGGATGGGTCTGAAACCTGCGCTTTTTTTTCCTTTGCATTTGAAACACTGGCTTATGGTACCAAGGACTCCTATAAATTAAAATTGCAATTGAAAAAGGGCTCTGGCTAATTACTGTGCTAAGTAAAGAGTTTGGAATCTTCTTCATAGGTGTTTGAATATATTCCACCAGGCAACTCTCTTCTTCAGTAATCCATGGAGTTGAAATACAAATGCGGCAACATCGCTAGAAGTTGCTTGGTGGACTTGTTGCAGGTGAAATTGGCCGATAGGGCACACAAGATCCCACGTTTACAGTACTATTCCTTACCTGCTCAAATTAATTATGCCTCACAGCGAGACAAAACCAATAACACGATTAATCATTCAATGTCCCATCATGCATTTTAATTATCAGTAAGCAACTATGGAATATTAAGAATCAGAGGAGCTTTCAAACAAATTAGATTAGATATAGCAGGGAGCACTATCGTTGCCTTCTGGACCATGAATCTCACCTGGGTGCCTTCATGTTTGTCTATAATGCAAAGGCCGTTCTTGCTAGAGAAACTTGAGTTTACATGCGGGTTACCAAGGTAGCTGCATTCTGGAACAAACATGTGATGTCTACATTTGCAATACATGCATGTAGCCACAAAGCAATTACATTGCTACAACAGGTGTCTTATATACTGTAAGTTGTTGGGTATTTGCAACAAAGTATATGGTTAATAGTGAACAATGATTTAATAATTTATGATATCATTATTATTTTAATATAGATAATCAGTATATGCATTGTTCACTTACGCCATCCGTCCTTAGTACGTTGAAGATGTATAAGGTTTTAATAAATTTTTTAATATTACTAAATGTGTGTTTTCATGTTGTTTAACTCGGGCAACACAATTGTATGGAAGCGCTGCCTCTGGTGTAAATATATACACTAAAGCTCTTCCTTATTGCCTATCTAGGTTCATGTCCTGGCCACTCAATGAAAAATAAGGCAAGATATCTGCTCATGAATAAGATATCTGCATAATGGAAGGTTGGGTTTTTCACATAAATAGATAACAAGACTGCTGCCTTACCCTACCCAACATTTGGTAATGAAACTGCCCACCATGGCTTCCGAGCCTCAATTGCGCTGCCATGATGATAAATGTACAGGCTAACACTCAAATAACACTATCAACAATAGAGAAACCCTATTCTCCATATTCTCCATATTGGTTTAAATCTACCCATCCATTGAAACCCTTAATTTTAAAATAAATATAAAACAAGTTAGACAACCAAAAATTTGATATCGAAACTATTTGGAAAATGAATAATTGAAAATTATATATATATATCTAATTTACGAATATAGATGTTCAATTTACGAATATATACACTCCTTAATATTCTTCTCTTTTCCTCAAATAATGTAATTGTGTTCAAAAGATAAAAGAAAAAACAAAGAGCATAATTTAAAGTTTAATTTAGCTACAATCTAATCCCATAGTGGTGTATGTTCTTTGATTTTTATGCAACTAAATCTAATTTAAGCCTCAACGTAAATATGTGTGAAATAATTTACCTATCATTCTTTGATATTTTTTGAAATGTATTTATGAATTGATGAATCTGTAATGAGTAATTGAATGACCTATATTAGTAATATGTAAACTATATTATAATTATTATATATTTAATGAGCCCAATAAATAAATATCATTTGTTAGGATGGTAAAATATGTGATTATAGAATAGATTCCACACCACGGGCCTAATTGTATTCCATTCTCTATAATATAGTTTTATACATCTCCTTTCTTGCATCGTATGTAAAGTAGGCATGTAGGAATGTATAAATAAATTATTTATTGTTTCTCTTTATAAAGTTGAAATATTTTTATTTTTTTAGTAGATAGATCCATAGATTTATTGCTTGATTGTAACATAAGAACTACAAAAACTAACAATCCATTGTCATTTGGATTAGAGAAGAATAATTTTCATGATTATTTTTGAAATACGGATAATGTAATGGTCAATTATGCGAGGAATATAATGTCTTTAAAATATTGTATCTAAACTTCAAATTGTCTTCCTTGTTGTATATGTCTACATCTCCTTGCTTAACTTGCAACACGGCGTTCTTTTATAGCACCCCTAGGTACAATTGCTAGTTTAAATACAATTACTAAATAGTATCGTATTAAATTCTACAAAACCATTTTGAATAGATAGTAAGGTTGATCTCCATATATAGATTTTATATATTTTTTTAAACTAAAAATAAGGTAGTAATAGTAATGCTCCAAACTCTTTGATTTTTTTTTCATTGACTTTTGTAATCAATGAATTTGTAAGTAGATGAAGGAATCACACTAAGGATAATTAGATGCATTTATAGCCTTGTGTAATACATGCAACATCAATAAATTAAATAAAAAAAGTTTCACTTTCAAAAAAGAGAAAATAAATAAACTATCATAAATTCATCTTAATTTTGGATCTACCAAGCACCGAGATCGACCAAATCCCTCAAGAAAAATTCTGCACCTCCAAATGTTTGATCCCTCTAGACACTTAGTAAATTTAGAATTAAGATGAATCTATACCGATATAAAATTATAACGAAATTTATTTACTTTGTTTTCCCTAACTCTTTTTTAAATTTTATTATTTCCTACAACACATATAAAATAACTTAAATACTTATTTATATTTTTAACTTTTAATAAAATATTATTTTTTTATATTTACACTAAAGGCATTACACAATGGAGATGGTAGTCTCAATAGATTCTTCGTCGCCCTGTCCAATTAAATTCTGACACGTGTCTTCTCGGCTTAGCGAATGGGAGTTGAACATGTGTCGTGTATTGCGTCTCGCGTGTTGAACTGATGTTTGATGGTCGGTATGTTTGAAGCCCCTTTGATCTACAATAATTAATCAAACAAACAGTGGAAGGTCGTTGGAAGGGCAGTGCATTGAAGACATCGTAAGGGTGGTGCAACAAACCTGGTTTTTCCCAAATACGCAACAAAGTTATGAGAAGAACTCTGTCTATGTCTACTTGGTGATGGTCGTAGGTTTTAGTGTGCATTTCAGGAGGTTGGTGGGGTTTTTCAAGTAATATATTCGTTATACGAGTGGCGAGGAAGCGTTTTCCCAAAGGTTCGAGGGGTTGCAATTGATCAAAATTTTGGTGACTGCTAACAGATAAGGATAGGGATCAATATCGCCAATTATGCGTTGGAATTTGTCAAAAGAGCCTGGAGGAGTTGTGATAAAATTTAAGCGTGTGGTGTTCTTCCATGTGTTTCGGTCCCTTTTTATTTTTGGTGTCAAGAGTTATTGGCATTTTTGTTTCGTGGTTTACTTTGTGTGGCGTCCTGGGCATGTTAAGTCTCCATTCCTTAAAAAACAATGTAATTTCATATAAAATGCATAGCAATAATTTTTCTTAAATAAAGATCAAAATTCATGATCACAAGTCAACTCCATATTTACCAAAAACTTTGGGGTTTGGTTCGGACCAGACGCTGAATATCCGAAACTTGAATGCGAAAATTGTTTTCTGGCAATGGGCTGGAATTCAACATGGTTCATTGAAATTAGGGCAACGATCCCCTTTATAGAGCTCCTTTTTGAAAATGTCAAAGTTATACATTTGGAGGAGTTATATTTCTCATATTTCTTTTCCGGAAGGGAAACTCTAGAGGTTCGACCTCAAGCACTATCCCTATATCTCTTTCATTGGCTCACTCTCCGGATAAACCACTCCCAAATCGAGATCGAAAATTCCAAACCTTATG
Organism: Pseudotsuga menziesii; assembly: GCA_001517045.1. NCBI lineage: Eukaryota > Viridiplantae > Streptophyta > Pinopsida > Pinales > Pinaceae > Pseudotsuga > Pseudotsuga menziesii. The sequence goes on from LPNX010330316.1 coordinate 674,804, forward strand.
TAAATATCACTTTTGTTAAAAGCTACAAATCTTGTACCTGATATGAATCTCACTTATCTTAAAAGTGTAAACCAAGAAACATCAAACCAAGATGAATGCAAAGAACTTTACGTATTTTGCTATTTGAAATGTTTACTTCATGTTTTGATAGACCAATTTATTTTCCTCTTTGAAATAATGATTATTCTCAAATAAAATCACTATTTTAATATTTCTTCTATGATTATTTTAGAATAATATTCTTTTTTCCTTTTTTTTAATTCTTGGCAAGTGTGCCCTCCCCTAATAATATGGGAGTATTACAATGAAACATAGCCGATTTAAAACTCTTGAAAAACTCCCTCTGGCTGAGATGAAGAAGTGTATATTTTTCAAATTCGCATAACACTTCCATCTAGCCCTGACTACAAAAAAAAAACTGACCTGAAGTCTACAAATTCAAATAACGCTTCCATCTAGCCCCGACTACAGAAAAAGAGGCTTGAAGGCTCCAGTGAGAGGTAATTTGAACCTTGGCGAGGGGTATGAAACTCCCCCATTTTACCATCTAACCAAGAAAATCGTTTTTTTCACATGTTAATTAATATAAATAATCTCTATCCAACCAAATTTGATACTTTGTACATTGTTAGATAAATATTTATCCAGAGGAGTTCCACCTATTCATTCGTATAAGCGAGTGGATGTGAAGTAGATGGATGGAAATTAACATGTTTTTACAGGTAGTAAGGATATGCAAATGAATGAATTAATTGATAAATGCAAAGAAGCAACATGATATATGTGGCAAAGGACGAAACTTAATATTACTTATATGTTACTTAGGAAATATAATATCTTGATTTCATGTATGAAGTTAAATCTTAATATATGTACTTGTAAAAAAGTACAAATTTAACCATTAAAAATATAATGCATCAATTTATCCGATTGTGGAAAGGACCGTTGCAGCCACAAAATTACGTAAGCCAGTTTTTTAAAATTGGAATTGCATACCCGCAAGCCGCAATTGTGGAAACTCTATTGTGGAAAGCAGAAACAATGTTGCGGAAAAGAGCTTGCAGGAACAGTGTTATGGAAAGGCACTTGCAGAAATAGTTGTGGAAAAGCACTTGCGGAAAGGTTGAGTTGCAGGGAGTCGTTGCCATTGACGTGACCGAAGATAATGCAGTCTACAACTGGGTGAAGGGTATTCCGAAACTTTAATTGGATAATTTAACGGAGAATAGAGTATTTAAAATAAACATTTTTTTTATAAAGAAAATAATTAAAATTATAATGATAAAGAACATGAATATCGATTTATAAAATAAAATATTTAATAATAATTTGATTATCATGGTAAAGAACGAGAAGGTCTATTTGAAAATAAATAAAATTAGAATTGTCATGCTAAATGCTAAAGAACGAGAAGATCTATTTGAAGGAATATTCTTTTTCAACTTCAAATATTATTTTTCGAAATAACATATTCAAAATATTTCAATGGATGAATGAGTTAATAGATTTCAAGAATATGAGATGAATGAGTTGATAATTCATAAAAGGTTTGGAATTTTCGATCTAGATCATGGAGTGGATTATCCGTAGAGTGAGCCAATGAAAGAGATATAGGGATAGTGCTCAAGGTCAAACCTCTACAGTTTCCCTTCCGAAAAAGAAATATGAGAAATATAACTCCTCCAAATGTATATTATTTCAGAAAATAATATTCCTTCAAATAGATCTTCTCGTTCTTTAGAATGACAATTTTAATTTTATTTATTTTCAAATAGAGCTTCTCGTTCTTTACTACGGTAATCAAATTATTATTAAATATTTTATTTTATAAATCGATATTCCTATTTTTTATCATGATAATTTTAATTATTTTATTTATAAAAAAATTAATGTTTATTTTAAATCCTCTATTCTCCGTTAATTTATCCAATGAAAGTTTCCTAATACCCTTCACCCAGTTGTAGACTGCATTATCTTCGGTCTCATCAATGGCAGTGACTTTCTGCAACATTGTTTCCGCTTTCCGCAATAGAGTTTCCGCAACTCTGTTTCCACAATTGCGGATTGCAGATCGTGAGTATGCAATTCCACTTTTAAAAAATTGGCTTCTGCAATCTTGCGGCCGCAATGGTCCTTTCCGCAATCAGATAAATTGATGCATTATATTTTTAATGGTTAAATTTGTACTTTTTTTACATATACATATATTAAGATTTAACTTCATACATGAAATCAAAATATTTTATTTCATTATTAACATCTAAGTAATATTAAGTTTCGTCCTTTCCATCTTTGCATTTATCAATCAATTCAACCATCTGCATATCCTTACTACCTGTAAAAATTTGTTTATTTCCATCCATCTACTTCACATCCACTCGCTTATGTGAATGAATAAGTGGAACTCCTCTAGCTGAATATTTATCTAACAATGTACAAGTATCAAATTTAGTTGGATATAGATTATTTATATTAATAAACATGTGGAAAAAAATGATTTTCTTGGTTAGATGGTAAAATGGGGGAGTTTCATACCCCTTGCCAAGGTTCAAATTCCCTCTCGATGGAGCCTTTAACCCGCCTTTTTCTGTAGTCGGGGCTAGATGGAAGTGTTATGCGAATTTGCAAAATATATTCTTCTTCATCTCAACCAGAGGGATTTTTTCAAGCATTTTAAATCGGCTGTGTTTCATTGTAATACTCCCATATTATTAGGGAAGGGCACACTTACCAAGAATTAAAAAAAGAAGGAAAAAGGAATATTATTCCAAAATAGTCATAGAAGAAATATTAAAATACTGATTTTATTTGAGAATAATCATTATTTCAAAGAGGAGAATAAATTGGTCTATCAAATGTTAGAGAGTCCCAAGTCCCCGTTGCACAAAACACGAAGTAAACATTTCAAATAGCAAAATACGAAAGTTCTTTGCATTCTTTGATGTTTCTTGGTTTACTTTGCGTGGCGTCCTGGGCATGTTAAGTCTCTATTCCTTAAAAAACAATGTAATTTCATCTAAAATGCATAGCTAAAATATTTATTACATAAAGATCAAAATTCATGACCAGAAGTCAACTCCAGACGTTGAATATCTAAAACTTTGGGGTTTGGTCTGGACCATACGCTAAATATCCTAAACTTGTAAGCGAAATTTGTTTTTTTGGCAATGGGCCGGATTTCAACCTGGTTCATTGAAATTAGGGAAATGATCCCCTTTATAGAGCTCCTTTTTTAAAATGTCAAAGTTGTTATATTTCTCATACATTTGGAGTAGTTAAGAATACATGTTTGTGTGTTGATAAATTAAATATATATCATTAAACAATGGAAACACAAAATAATTTAAATTAAAACTCATTAAAAAAACACTTACGAAGGGCCTCCCATTACATATTGGCACATCAGTAGCCATATTGAGTTGGAGTTGTTTAAACGTGTAACGTCCCCAACCCTCCGACCGGTGAAGAGGACGCTACCGATGCTTCTATCTACCCAGGAAACTAGCGCCATGAACATAAAATGAAATGTATAGAAGTAATAACATGCACATATGCATTAATGTTTATCATACAGTGGAAGCAACTACATTCCATTCAATCATTTAGCATGTTCATCATTTTCATTAAACAACAAATACAATTGCAGAGATGAAATAGACAAGAATACTTATCTTCAAAAAATCTTGTCCTGCAACCAGCTCCACCCAACCATAGGCCAGTGTGCTCATCAATCTCTCAGCAACACTACCACCCCCGAGCTAGGCATGATTCCACAAGGAGTAAGGGGAAACTAGGAGGCTCACACGTAGCCGAGGATACACAACTCAGCCAAGCCAACACGGTTGGGTTTACCAGGCTATCAGGAGCTGGAAACACTGGTTGTTAAGCTAGTGGGCTCACTGAAGAGCTAAGGACACATGCACTACAGCTAGCCTGAATTCTAAGACATCCACACCCACCCAACACAAGGAATCATCCCCTTCTCTGCTGCATAGTCCCTAAGGCCATGACTTCCCTTCTAGTGTTATTCAGGGTGTGTAGAAAAGAAAGTAAGCCCTCTAGCTCTGTATGTGAGGCTCCTGTACATACTAGGTTTATCAAGCACACTCGGGCTCGTTTCCACTCCCAAACAATCCAAAGACCACTGTGCACGCACAGCAAAACAACAACTCTGGGATTGAAAGGGAAACGTCACAGAACAAAATCGGAACGACAATTGGGTAATACACATCCCAGACTGAGCAATTCGACTCTAGAGTCGTTTATGGCCCTATTGTGGCCAAAACAACTCAACAACAAACTCACAACAACCCAAATCTGTGGGGAAACCAACAATGATTTCTCAGCTGCATGAGGAAAGGAATGCAACCTGCGTGAAGGTGGATTCGCATACCCAAACCCACAGCGTGAAGAGAAACTACACACAACAAAATCCAAAAATGAAATTCACACACAAGAAACGTCCATCTGTTTGAGAGAGAGAGAGCCCAACGTGGATGTCTGATGATGAGGGAAACATCCAGGAGCCCAAAATCGTGAATGAGAACCCATAGCAGAAAAATCATGAATCTAGAAATAGCTCTCCAACTCTCTGCGTGAGGAAAATGAAGAATGGGGTCGTGGTCTCTTCTCCTCCTGCCCACGTGAGGATGAACATGCTCCTTGGTGGAGTGTGCATGTGGGAAAGGACTGACAGTCCTGCCACACACCACTGCCCATACAAAAACATTTTCCTAGGGCAATAATTGGCCCCAACTAACTCTAGAGGATTTAATTTGGTAGTTGAGACAAGAATAAGACAAAAAGGTTGTTGAATGAGACAAGGGATAAAGGGTGAGTAAGACAAAAGATAGGTGACAACTAAATGGGTTTATCAATTGACACTTGGATGTTCCCCAATGGTTTCCAAGGGTTAGACACCCCCCATATCCATAGGAAATCATGCCCTTTTCATTATGGTTGCATTGGCATAGCTGGTTGTAGGTATTTTAATTAAAATGCATATTTACATGATGCCAAAATTATAATGTGTCGGATAGCATGATATACCATCGGCAATGATTTTAATCGCCGAAACATAAAACGTTAAATCAATGGTGGGGATTTTGCCTTTAGCTCCACACCATGATTAATTACAATACATACATCATATACATTTTTAATGCAAACAGGGTCAAAACTGGGGTGTTACAAAAAGCAAACAACGCCGCAAAAAATAAATTGTATGCACATAGAATGACCCAATTTTTCATTACATTGGTGGAAGGGGATGCATTTAATATTTTGGTCCGGTGCAGATTAGATTCTCAGAAATCCCCTCCAAGCCACGAATGATAATCTACAACGATGCCTGGTATTCCTTGATTTCACATATCGTTTCTCTCAACGAATTGCAAATGTCTAGACGCTTCACGGTGGCGTTCAGGTGTTCGTCTACCCATTTTTTAGTTTCGTGCAAAACCGCTTGTTGGATGTGAGGAAAGAGCTCTTTTTCCTGAGAATGGATGCCCAAACATATTTGTAGATCTTGTCATAGCCACTTCGCATTGAGATATGACTCACCAATTTCCTGTAACTAACGAAACTTGGAGTTGAGGCTTCTTTGGAAAGCTTCGACAAGCGGGTGTGTGTAAGTCCTCTCCTCCCACATGTTATAAATTTGATTATTTCCATTGGGAGAGCATAACTGCAGTGTATAGGCATCATTCAAGCATTGCGATTAAATGGGTTTCTTCACAAATTCGTTTCTTGTATTTGTAATCTTGTGTGATTGCATGTGCTTCTCTTAGCAGGCCGACGTGTACCCGCTCCACTCCAAATATCCAACAGTTGATGATGAAGAAGAAGTGTCTGAGGCCTCCCCTGTAAGTCGAGACATCAACAGGATTAGAAGGAGGTTGCAGGCAGATCAAACTCTCATCTTTTCTCTTAAAGGGAACTTTGTTGCATATGGGTAATCCAGAAGAGGACCAGAATCCACAACCCGCAATCCGCATTGCGGAAGTGGAACGACGGAAGTAAAAATGTAAAAGTCTATGGACCTTACCGCAACCCACAATCCGCATTGTGAAAGTGGAGTTGTGGAAGGAAAAGTCTGTTGTCGAAGGCTTGTTGCGGAAGATTTCAAATATAATTATTTTGTCAAAAAAATGGAAGCGGATTTGCGAAAAGTAATTAAATAAGCATTAATGTACGCTCTGCAACTCGCAATCCGCATTGCGGAATTGGAGTTGTGGAAGGAACAATCATTGGTGACTGACCTGTTTGGGCCATTAACACGACAAACAACTCATTATATATATTACAATAAATTTTTAAAATAAATTGATTTTTAAATATATTTAATAATTATTGTAAAGTAAATTGATTTTTAAATATTTTTTATAAATATTGTAAAATAAATTGATTTTTAAATATTTTTAATAAATATTGTAAAATAAATTGATTTTTAAATATTTTTAATAAATATTGTAAAATAAATTGATTTTTAAAAAATTATCAATATTTTATAAAATATAAATAATTTATTTTATTATTATTATTATTATTCAAAACGTTATATGTAAATTAATGGTTAAGAATACATGTTTGTGTGTTGATAAATTATATATATAAACAATGGAAACGCAAAATTATTAAAATTAAATCTCATTAAAAAAAACCTTATGAAGGCCTCCCATTACATATTGGCAGTTTGGCACATGAATAGCCATACTGAGTTGGAGTTGCTTAAACACAAACAACGCAATGAAAAATAAATTGTTTGCGCATAGAATGACCCAAATTTTCACTACATTGGTGGAAGGGGCCAATATCCCTATATCTCTTTCAATGGCTTAGTAATGTAATCATGGCCATATTATCTTCTTCTTCTTCTTTTTCAATCAAAAGCAGACAATATTCTCTATTTGTATAGAGACTAAAACAGTGAATCTGACATAAATTAGTCTTTTCTTATTATTTATATATTATAATGTGAAAATTAAGGTAATTTTCCCTATAAAACATAATACACTTTTAGGTTGTAAAGGATGCACATAGGCCAGGGATGTTTTTTCATGGCATAAATTACGAGTTCATTTATTAAAACAATAACAGTAACAGGTTCATTATTTTATGGTTATTTTTTAATTTGATCAGCATATTTTAAAAGTAATAATAATTAGTCAAGCATGATTATTATTATTCATGGACCCTCAAAATCTTTGAATAAGTTCCTTCCTTGCTTCGATTCTCGCTCCTTCTTTCCCTCGTATACGACATCACTTAATTGCACATAATCATTGTCATAATAGGAAAACCCCTCTAGCTTATTGAAACCTCACAATCTGGTAGGTTCTGCAATCCACAATTCGATTGCGGAAAGGACCGTTGCGGCAGCAAGATTGTGGAAGCTAGATTTTGAAAATTGGAATTGCATACCTGCATTGCGCAATTGCGAAACAAAGTTGTAGAAACTCTATTACGGAAAGGCACTTGAGGAAAGGAGCTTGTAGAAACAATGTTGCAGAAAGGCACTTGCGGAAAGGTTGAGTTATGGAAATACTCAATTGCAGAAAGACTCAAGAGGTACCTAGATATTGAAGTATTAGTCTGGACAGCATACTCCACTAGCTATCACAGGTTGTCTAGATGCTTTGCAGATCTCCACTGCTTATTGACAGTAGCCACAGACATTAATGTTTTTCTTACACATGACTGGTTTTCATTTGTTCTCAACAGACCGACGAAACTGGTAGACGAACAACCCCCTAAAAAACGCCTTCGGCGTAAATATGTTAACTTAGGGGGTTGTTTAATAAAATAATGTAAGACGGAATGGAGGGTAGTTAAGGAGTGGGTATTGACGTAGATGGGGAGTCCGAAGGGAGGGTCACGTGAGAGGGGAGTGATGGTGAAGGGCAAGATGGAGGGTGTGTTGGATGGGAGCGTGATTCTCAGAATAACGTCTCCATCCACCTCCCTTCACCACCGTTTATTCCGTATTTCATCATCATTCCACATTCATTTTGCTTGGGTTTTTTTTCTTCGTTTCTTTGGTTTTTTTTCAATTTGTTTTTATTATATGTTTAAAATGTGTTTTTTTTAATATTATGTTTAATATGTGTGTTTTTTTAAGTTTTGGTTTTTGTAAATGTTGTTTTTTTGTGTCTGTATTTTTACAAAGATTTTAAAAATAAAATTTAAATATTTTTATACTTTGTTTTAAAAATGTTTTGAAATGTAACTTGACGAAGGAAAGGGGTGTTATTGGTAGCACTTATTTTTAGTCGTCGGTTTTTTTAGCATTTGCATTGCGAAGCTATTGGTTTTTAAGGTGATAATGTCAAACAAGTTGTAATTTTAGCCCCGAAAAGGAAAACATTTTCTACCATTTTCGATTCTAGGGTCAACTTTACAGTTTTTGCTACAACGACACAACGCTGCACTACCTGGGGTTACCAAAATCTGTAATTTTAGCCCCTCCAAAAAAGTGGTGCTACCGGTAGTACCACTTTTCGATTCAGGGTTGTTTTTTGGTGGTTTTGATGCCTATAAGAAAAATGAGAACAATGTCGGGTTTTCATCAAGTTGTATAACTTGTTGTACCTTGAACTATCAACTTTTCCTTCCTTGATACCACTAATCATGAAATACTGACTAACTTCCAACACCTATGTGATAGTAGAAGGGAGAGACTGCACAATAAATAGATCACACCAAGAGGAAGAAACTACAGAGGAGGCTGACTTTCACTTATTCAACAAATGAGCTATCATAGAGAAGCAATTTATGCACCCCCTTAAACTCAAGGTTGATGAGAAAGTAATGCCTCCTCATCCATTGAATCACGATAAGACTATACAATTTTGTTACACAATATGGGCTACCAGATGCACCAGAGGAGAGTGGGTGTACCTTTCCTTTAAAATCATAATAACCTTCGAAGAGAGCATGAGAGCGTATGGATGTATTCCTATGCCCCCCTAGAACCATGATTTATAGTCATTTCCATACTTAATTTAGGAGAGAGGGATTGACGCTTTGAACTTGGGGTATTAGGCACAAAGTTATAAACCCCCAATTTTTCGTTATATTCACAAATCCTTATGTTGCTTCATTCTATTTCTAGGATGTGGGCTACATCATTGAGTTCTCTAATAATGTGGTAGGAAATCACCTATTGAAAGGACCAAGTGACATTTTGAATTCTATACATGCTTCTCTTTAGTTGAGCATCACTAGTGATATGTTTTTTTCTCATGTGCCTAATAACATGTAAGGAACCTCCAATGATGAAGAGGTTGGTGAACAAAAATAAATAAAACCAACATAGATCCATCTTAAATCTAGATCTATTAAGACCAATAGGGATTGAATTTCTTGATGTGTAGTTTTTTTATCCTAACTTTTTAAACATCAATAAAAAAATTACATCTCAAGAACTTGAATCCCTCTCGATGCTTAATAGATCCATATTTGAGATGGATCTATGCTAGTTTATCAATATTCCATCCATATGGTTAAGGAATATAAACTACAATCTCATACACAGAAAATATGCATGTACATTAAGATATACAAAAAGTCCTTGGAAATCATGCAATCAAATAAAAATGAAACTTTTAAAAATACACGATTATTAAATAATCAAATTACAACCACAAAACCCTCTAGAATCAAACAATCAAATACCTTGACAAACAAAATTTTCCAAAAGTGTGTAGAAATCAAGTTGTTGATAGTAATCTAATGTTTGATTTCAAATATCACTAATATTACGATGATTTTTTGGTAAGGCATCAATGAGAATTTGGTACGAAAAACATCAATGAGAATCAGTTCACGTAGACAACCAAAACTTGAAGCAAAATTATCAAGATATAATGTGATTTTTTGTTTTGAAGTTGGAAATAAAGAGTGGATTCAATGAAATCAACTTGACTTGTTAACATCCTTGTAATATATATTAATATTAGATTGTGATGGGAAAAATGTACTGGAATGTGTTTTAATTCCCATGGGGTTGTGTATGGAATTCACCTATGAATTTTTTTTTGCAACAATGGTATCAATGAATGTTGGTTGACATCTAATTAAACCATCATATCCTCTCCACTTATAGTTACCACCTACCAACACAAGATGGATGGTAATCAATACCACTTACTAATAGGGTATGGATGATGATCAACACAACATGGAATGTAGAATGATCAACACACCAAAGGATGACCCGAAGATGTATTAATCAAGTGCCCTTGGAACACTTAAAATTATATCTCAAATTTTTATTTTGTTGAAGTGCAAGCATGCAACTCTTAATGACATATTTTGTATATTCTTGGATACTTAAGGGAACCATGTACTTTGTCGTTGGAAGAGGGCATCATATTGCATTCGATGAGGTAGAGGTAAGTCCTTGAAAATAAATACAAATATGAACTAGAAAATGGAAATGGTGACAAGATGTGCTATGGCCGTGGAAATCTATTCTCCATTATGTACCATGTGCATTGTTGCCTTCATTTTTTTGGGTGTTTTATGGACGGGAAACTATAGGTGCATTGTATGATGAAATAACATGTCTTTTATAGAAAAGTCATATCGACACTCAATTGAAACCACTCATTAATTATAATATATAAAATTAAGTTGGGATGTAGAGTGAATATCGCCTTCATGATGCAAAGGTTCATATAATAGGTAAATGTAAATGTGTCGAACGAGTAACTTAATTAATTCTAGTTATGGTTGAGAATACGCGGTAGCTGTTAATGGCATCTTGTGGAGAGTCTGCGGTAGGTAGTGATTTATTATCGACATTTCGGGCCATTCTTGGCTCATCATGAGGACATAATCGATGCACGAGGTGATCTTAGAATCTCCACTCCATATAAATATAGGACTGTCATAGTTAGCCGACATTTATGGTTTCATTTTCTAAAGGTTTTATAACAGTTTTATTTACAATGTCCAATAGGAATGCCAAAACTACCTCTAGTGACATGGACTGAGGTTCTCACATTTGGTAAAATAAATATTTTTCCTCTCGATATATATTAATATTCCTTCTTAAATGTTGACATTCGATTGAATCTATATTAAATTCGAAATTTAAAATATCAAATTTATTTAAATTTTTAGAATACATGATAAACTTGTGTTTCTATAATTATAAAATAGAAACATATAATTTCTTTATGTATTGATCACGATGTGTAATTTTTTATTTTGGTTAGTGTATAGAGAGATGTTTTTTTATAGCCAAGTAGGTGAGATTTGTTACATCTATAAGGTATGCTCAGTTTATATGTGTGTGTGTGTGTGTGTGTGTGTGTGTGTGTGTGTGTGTGTTCACAAATAAACTTAAGAATAAAGTTATATATTAAAGTCTCCAAACATAAATACAATTACTAAATAAATTCATATTAAATTCTACAACCCCATTTTTTTTATAACAAAAACGGATATATATATATATATATATATGAAAACGTTATATGACTGGAAGAGCAATACAACCATTTACAATCCAAGCAGAAACTACTGCAAGCCATTCAAAAAATGAGTTGAGTCTTACTAAAGGAAAATCCAAGAAAAACTTAGGGTATTGGCTGAAATATGTTGATTTCTCCATTAAGACTAAGATGTCCTTGAGCCAGGAGACAGGCTTTGCTAGGCAAAGAATCTGCCTTTCCATTAAAATCTATCAAAATGTGAATCCACCAGTTTGAAGTCCTTCATTGAATTTTGAATTCTCTGCAAAATTAATTTCAGAGTTGAATTATTAAAAAGACCATTTGAATTTAGCATTTTTATCAAGAGTTCGGTGTCGCCAAAAACTTGAATAGATTTAAAACCAACCTCCTTTGCCAACTGACATGCCTTGAGAATATTGTAACTCTCAGCTTGATTATTAGAGATTGAACCAAGCCCCCAACTAAATATTGTTTCACTCAGCTGATCAGGCGATATTAACAACCCCCTAGCACCAGATAACCCGAGATTTCCGTTGGATGCGCCATAAAAAAAATACATGTTGAGGAAGAATTCATCCACTTATTTAAAAATTATGTCACATTGTAGTAAGTTCACCAAAATGATGGGCAACTGGGTTTGAGGGGGGTCGTTTTTCAATTGGCAAGAGGACACTTGGCAAGCCACGCACATACCTTGGCTGGCAATGTTGACAGAGAAAAGGAATTTTGGACCAATTCTGTGATATGCATTTTAAATTTATAAGCTACTTTATCTGGTGTCAACAACTTACCATTGAAGATCCAATCATTCTGGGATATCCATAACAACCACCAAATAAGTTTTGGGATAACATGTCAAAGCTTTTTCCACTCCACGCTTTTGACTAAATTGTGAGAATTTTGATCTTGCCAGCTAGGAATTGATTCGTGTGAGGAAGAGAAGAAAGTTGTTACAAAGATTTGAGGAGGTGGTGAAATAGAGAGACCAAGAAGGACCAACTCCCAAACTTGCTGAGAAAACTCACAATTTAAAAATATATGATCTGATGTTTCCTCAGTTGCGTTGCAGAAACAACATCTAAACGACCCATTGAACCCACGCCTGCTCACATTTTCTGTAGTCAGCACTCTTTTGTGCAGAAGGAGCCACGTGAAAAAAATTGCCTTAGGGAGACAAGGAGAGGACCAAACATCGTTCCAGGTTGGTGGAGAAAAGCATGAAGCATAGGTGCGTGAGAGGTGTTCTTTGACCCTGGAGGAAATATTATTGAAACATTCTCTTAGATCCTTGGAACTGAATCCAATAATCTAGCTGCAATGTTGACACTATGGATGGGAACTAAGGTGCTATTGAAGAAGAATATTTATGACACCGTAATCCTTAGAGACTCCTGCACCACAATTGGAGTTGAAAGTTTCGTTCTCCTCTTCATAACGCTACCTTAGCAAGGATCCAATTGAGAAGCTAGGAAAATCTAGTTAGCATCTATTCAATGGATTTCTTTCATCTATTAATAAGTCAAAATAAACAAGTTGATTCTTTGGGAAATCAATTACTAAACTAGAACTGGAGGAATTTTACAAACTCAATATGGTGAAGTTCAATATGAGGCTATACCCTGAGGAAAACATCTTAGTGGGTAGTCGAGGAGATAAATCCACTCTCGAAACTATCATGATTGTTTAAATTATTGTGTCATTGATCTACAGGAAATGAGTGCAATTGAATTGTATTATTATGCAGTGGAATGGAATGAAAAATACACAATGAACAAGACGAATTTCACAGAAAACTGATAAGTATTGCTCAGTAAAATTACAATATTATCTTCATTAATCCCAATAGTATACAACAATGTTACAATAAGGAGAATTCAAATCGCGTGGATAGATTCAAATCTACCAACTCAATCTGACTGAATGGCTAACTGTAAGTGTCTAAATCACTAACGAAGCTCACTAGTCTAACTCCATATGTCTAATTCGGTCTCTTAATCAATTAAACCAGTTAATCTGATGAGGTAGGTGAGAATAGGCACCTAACCCCATACAGCCATGCAAGACTGGGGCTAACTGAACTGGAGGACATCTGACTTAATGTAACTGGAGCATAACTTAGCTTAACTACTTATTAACTACCAACAACTGAAGGAGGTTGGTGGTGGCACTCCCAGTGGCTCCTAAATTGTAGGGATTTGTCTCAAAGGCACATAAACTGGTGCATGAAGATGCAGTCAGTTGCAGTTAAACTCTATATGTGTTCCCCACACTCTAGTGACTAGTACTGGTGGCACCAATAGTCCAAGTGGAACCAATGGTACTAGTGGACCCAATATTAATTAATGACTCCTAAGTTAGGCAAGTATAATATAATAGACTAAGTATAGACAAGGGAGGATTATAAATCCTAACACCCCCCCTTAATCCTAACTTGGACAATTGTGGGCCCTGGAAACAAGGCTAAAAGTCTTCCATTACAATCCAAAAGAATTAAAAGTTGCTTAATAACTGGAGGAAATAGGGGAAAACCTCACGGGAACCCCCCCACCCCACCTCAAAATAAGCAAGAATGGGAAATACAAGCTATTCTTAGGAGAAAAATCTTCCTCTTTGAGAAATAACTTGCAAAAAACTCTACTGCAATTTGCAGCATGGTTCATCTGTGCGGCAACATCCTAGAATTGCGCATGTGAACCTCTCCAAACTAATGATTATGTATGGAGGAATTTTCCTCTTTAAAAGAAGAAGAAAATGCTCAACTGAATCAGGAACATAGACAACTACAAGATTAAGACTAGACCCATGTAGAGCAACTGAGATCAACTGATGAGAGAGCAAAAGTGCTTGAAAATTCAAACCATGTGAGGAAAACCCAAGCAACTAATATATGGCGGCCTTAAACATCAAACCATGTGAGGTAAAAGCAGCTCCAAGTGTTAGAATCAAGTATCCAAGCGAATGCATAATGTCTCCATTTTTACTAGTTCTGTGAGGAGATGAGCATGCGATCAAATAGGAAGGTAGAGAAGCCCTGGGAGTGTAGAGAGAAAATGCTTGAGCTACATAATATGATATAGCTTAAAAAATAACCAATGATTCACAAAATATAATATCAATAAACTCATGAGAGAAAACTGACATCAAATCCCCAACAACAAATTTGAAAGAGACTTTTGGTACTTGATTTTTCACACCAAAATTAATGTGAACAACTACAAGTATTACTGGAGTCTCTTGAAACTTAAAACTTGAACCAAATAAGATCATATCAGATCCAAATAAGTTCATATCAGATCCAAGAGTGTGGAACAAATCCAAGTGCTCCACTGAGATGCTAGATGCACAATTTTCTCCTTCTTCAAAAACTCTAAGTATTGGTGCATTCAATCATGTAGGAATTTCCTGGAAGCTCAAGCTCAATGATCAATGAGAGTGAATGGATCACTCCTAAAATTTGATATTTCTTCCAAAACATCCAAATTATTACTTATAAACCCACTAGCATCAATGCTGCAATGTTGGCACTATGGACGGGAACTAAGGTGCTAATGAAGAAGAATATTTATGACACCATAATCCTTAGAGACTCTTGTACCACAATTGGATTGCCATTACAAAGGGTACCACAATGCTCAGGTTCTGCCATTGCTATGTCTACATGTAGCAATATGTTTCCTTTTCTTATTTATAAATATTAAAGTAGGGGATACAAATAAACTACTCAATGTCCCATTAGGTCCAAGTTTTGTAACCTCGCTCTAATACCATTTTGTACCGTACCAAAGTTTAAAACATTACATGTGAAAAACCATTAAAAATTTACTTTATATACTTTACTTCTTGCTTGCAATAAACTTATTAAGTTACTAGAATGCACCAGCCAATGGTTTGGAGATTTTAAATCCTTAGCGCAAGTAGAAATTCAAGCAAAGTGATGGTTAATAATTAATCGTTGGTGATTTGTTAAGGATGATTTGGGATAGATACACTAGTTTAAACTTGTATGACTTACTTAGCTTCATAGCTAAATCACCTAAATCTTGTAGGTATCTTATTCAATGGTGCAATGGCTAAGAAGGAACGTAATGGAACCTAAAATCCATGTTACTAAACTTTAATGGAAAGGTGGAAAGAAACTCAATCCTTCCAACTATAGCACGCCACTTAACTATAAGAAACTTAGTTAAAGTTTATAATTCTTCAAATCCGAAAATGGAAGACAGTTGTAAAGCACATAAGTGGGGTTTGAATTTGGTTTGGGTTTATTTTCTTCAACAGTTCAGTCGAGAACTATTCTTCACTCGCAACACTGTGTTTTTGCTCCTTTCACCAACTACTCGCAGAGAAGAGAATAAAGTTTCTTGTGTTATTTTGCTTGAACCCTCAATTGTTTGGTTTACAAATCTACATCTGTTAGCTATTTGGAAGCATACCTTTCATTCTATGGATTTTAAAGTCCTACTTGAAGACCCCTATAACTGTTCCAACCGTTCAAATCTCAGTTATTTAAATGCACCACTAACATCGTTTTACAGGTAAATAAAATTCATATATAAATATTGTTTTAGCAACTATTACCAGCAATATTACTACAGATACTTATTAATGGTTGGTAACTCGTTGTTTGCAGGTATGGTTGCCGTAGGACTCGATCCTTCATTCCACCGGTAAGTTGTTTGGTTTAAACTAGTGATTCTTTCCCCAAATTGTGCTTTGAAGGGAGTATTGAAATCATTCACAGCCATTCCACTTGCATGCTCAGTTGTCATGTGATTTTGTTCTTGTTTTTATTTTGGTTGTTATGTAAATGACTTCACACCTGGGGTTTAATTTTCTCAAGCTTTTCAGCTTCTATATTATGGTAATCTTCATTACGAATTTATTATGTTTTTGGAAATGCCATTTGGCATATTTACAGTGGATTCTTAATTTTATCAAATTATGTATTTAAACCCTAGCATAGATGAAAAGATAGTATTGGTTTTGCATTGTTGCGATGTGTTTTTATTTTTGGTTAACTTGTCTATCTGTTTTCAGCCAGGGTTTCATATTTAGAATTATGGAAATTATAAAGATGAAAACCCATATATTAAATTTACTAAATGCCATTGTTTACTAGAGTTTATCGCTAGGGTTTCTACCCTGTCTATGTCAAACTCAGTTGTTATTTGTTATTAGTGTGTAAAGAAAATATTAATATGTTTACGGTTCTTTGAAATCCTACCTCTCAGATTATTTTGATATCATAATGACTGTGCTTAATTACTAATGAAGGATTGTTAGTTTCCTTTTAAGGAATTAACACAGTTTATTCGTTTCTATTCTTAATAAAAACATAATTGTATATCTGTAATAGTTTATTGGACGGTATGATTTGTTTCAATGACGTATTAGTATTAACTATTGAAGGATCATTTTTTGCAGCTCTAGAGAAAAATTGCGAGCTAGGGTTTTGCGACTCCTTGGTTTTTCTGCGGGAGGGCTCTACGCAGGCCCCCCCTCGGCCTCCCTTCCATGGATCCTTCGGATACTGAAATCTATGGATCTTGAACTCTCGAGCTATGACGATCACTTCAAGAACATTGTCACCTCCATTCCCCCCCGTCTAATTCCCCTCCTTCATCTTGTTTTGTTATGCGTTCAGAAATTCCTGAGGTAAAACTCTCTTCAGTAGCTTCAAAAAGGAAAGCCGTCACTCTCTTAGAGAAAGGACTCATAGCTTTGTTTACAGGATTTTGGTCATCCCCCAGATCGGTTGAAATATGGCTCAATAAGAATTGGAGAACCCTCATTCAAGGAGAGGTTCAACAAATATTCTGCAGGAAAGGCTATTTTGCCTTCATTTTTTAGAAGAAAGAGGATTAGGACCTCATTTTCAGAAATGGGCCTTATTTTATGGGTCCAAGAGGAATGTATCTTAACAAATGGGATCTATCCTTCGACCTTGAAAAACATATCCCTAAGGCAGTTCCAGTATGGGTTAAGCTTCCCCACCTCCCCCTTCATTGCTGGAATGATGAGGACTTTCAGGCAATAGGTAATACCCTGGGAAAATATGTGGATAAATCAGAGCCAAAAGCCCCAATGTTTTCATGTGCCATAATTTGTGTTGAGGTCGATCTGGAGAAAGGCTTACCTGAAGCTATTAGAATATCCATTGATGGATGGAATCACCTCCAAATAGTGGATTATGAGCAAATCCCCTTCAAATGCAAATATTGCCATGAGTACGAGCATTTCGTCAAATCCTGTCCAAAAAAACCGGACAAACCTAACCCTGAATGTTCGCAATAAGAAGGATGGAATGTAGAAAGCAAGAAAAAAAGTTCAAAAACAACAATGGCAAAGCTACCCTATATCCCGGCAAAGAACGCACCTGGAAACAATTTTGAAGCCCTACACATCAAGGAACCAGAGATAGAAACCCCAGAGGAAAATGAGGAAGAGGCCCCTCTTCAGGAGCAAGAAATTCCAGCAGAGGCTCCATCTCCAAAGCAAAAGGATGCTAGGGAGGATAATCACTCTCGCCCCAATGCTTGAAAGGAAGGAACTTCCAACTCTGAAGGATCAATCACCCGTTCTAGGGAAAAAGCAAGCTCTGAAGAAACTTTAGAAAACTCCAATGAAGAGCAAGAACCTTAATCCAGAAAAGGTAGAAAGTCAAATAGGACCTTAAGGGAACAAGAAGCTGCAAGAGAAAAATCAGTAGGGAAGCAATCCAATCTTGACTTCCTGGTAAAAAACTCACAAGCAATCAAATACCTCCTTAGCGCGGAAGAAGAAAAAAAGGAAAGGGAAAAGGCGCTACGACAACTTAAGAAATAATGAAGCTGGTCTCCTGGAACTATCAAGGATTAGGAGGTTCCCAGAAAACTAAAGTTATTAAAAGATTCAAATCAATGGAATCTGTCTCTGTCCTTCTCATCTAGGAGACTAAAAAGACTACGGAAGACAGTCTTTCAACTTTGAAAAATTTGTGGCCCAGAGGAGAAGGGTTTGCTATCAGTGCGAGTGGAGCATTAGGAGGCCTTATTTCTTGGTGGGACAATGAAAAGTTCGCCATGCAAACAACCATTGAAAATAAAAACTGGTTGTTCATTAAGCTATAAAACAAAGATAATAAAGAAGTGTTCTGGATAGGGAATATTTATGGACCCACAATCCAAGCTCAAAAAGAAAATTTCTGGAATTCTCTCGAGGAGCAATGCAAAGGGAAAAAGTAGACCCCTTGCTTCATAGCTGGAGACTTCAATGTCACTATTTCTGCAGCTGAGCACAGAGGAGGAGTCAAAGTAAGGGATCCCTTTGGAGAAAGGTTGGAGGATCTGATCATGCTTTGGGGACTAACGGACATCAAGTCGAAGAACAGGACCTTCATCTGGAGAAACAAAAGAATAGGTCCGGGCCATATCGCTGCTAGGTTGGACCACGTTTTAGTAAGTACCCACCTCCTTAGGACCTTCCCAGAGTCCAAACTTTTGTGTTCGGCCATCTCAGACCATAAGCCGCTATGTCTCTTCTTCCTGCCAATGAAAAATTTGGGGCCTCTTCCCTTTACGTTCAATCATCTTTGGTTAGAATCAGAAGGGGTTAGGGATATCATCTCAAAATCTTGGCTCTGCTTCATTCCAGGTTCTCCGGCTTTTATTTGGGAACAAAATCTCAAAAGGGTGAAGTCCACTCTCAAGTCTTGGGCCAAGCATCACTATCAGGAGCCATCACTCAAAAAAATTGAAATCGTCAAAAAAATGGAAGCCCTTCAAGAGGATATGGAAAAAAATGAGATAGCCAGAGAGCACCTTCTTAGGGAGATAGAACTTGAAAAAAGTCTGCAATCAATTCTAAGGCAAGAGGAAGAAGGATGGAGATTACACTCTAGAGTTCTTTGGCTCAAGGGGGGCGATCAAAACACCAAATTCTTTCAAAATTAGTGCATAGAGAGGCAGCGGAGGAACACCATGAGGGAGATTAAAACTGAAGATGGTACAGTCATATCAAGTCAAGCAGCAATCAACACTAGGGTAAGAGGTTTCTTTGAAAATTTGTATAATGCTGAAGAGGATGTATCACAGGGAAATATGGAGGAAATGGTCAGAGACATCCTCGCTTTGATCAGCCTAGAGGATTGTCTTCATTTAGAATCCCCCATTTCTGAAGAAGAAATTAAGAATGCCATTTGGACCCTTCATCCGGATCAAGCCCCCTTACCTGACGGTTTTCCCATTCATTTCTATAGGATGTTCTGGCCTTTAATAAAAGAGGACCTTATGCGTCTTATCTCTTGGATGTCTAAAGGTAAAATGGGAGGCTCCACTAATTCCACTTTCTTAGCCTTGATCCCAAAAGAGGCTAATCCTTCCTCTATCAAAAGGTACAGACCTATTTCCCTTTGCAATGCCTCCTACAAAATATTTCCAAAGTTTTATCCTTAAGACTCAAGACTATAATCCCTTCTCTGATCTCCCCCAATCAAGGAGTCTTAATCTCAGGTCGCCAAATTAGTGATAACATCCTTATGGTGCAGGAAGCAATTCATTCTAGCACCAAGAGGGGTGAAGTAGGTATGGCTATTAAA
Organism: Pseudotsuga menziesii; assembly: GCA_001517045.1. Lineage (NCBI taxonomy): Eukaryota > Viridiplantae > Streptophyta > Pinopsida > Pinales > Pinaceae > Pseudotsuga > Pseudotsuga menziesii. The sequence continues at coordinate 694,841 of LPNX010330316.1, forward strand.
CTTGATCTTGCAAATGCTTTTGACTGGTTAAGACATGCCTTCATTTTGTTGGTGCTCAAAAAGTTTGGTTTTCCCTCCATCTTCATTAATCAAGTCTAAGCTTGCATCAATTCTCCCTGGATATCCCCTCTAATCAATGGAAGACCCACAGAGTTTTTCAAAGCCAGTCGAGGGATAAGGCAGGGTTGTCCCCTCTCCCCTTTCCTCTATATCCTTGTTGTTGATTCCCTGAGTAGAAGGCTCATTAGACTTCAAGAAGAGGGCTCCCTCCCAGGACTCTCCTTTAGAAATGGAGTTCAACCTATTAACCATGCTCTTTTTGCCGATGACACTATTCTGTTGGGCATTGCTTCCCCCCAAATTGCCAGAAATTTCCTAAGACCCCTAGATCTTTTCCTCCACTCTTCTGGAAGTTCTGCAAATCTGGATAAATGTCAGCTTTATGGATGGAATAGCAATGTGACTACTCTTCATATCATATCTCAAATCCTCCACATTCGTGTCAATTATGATTGGACTCATTTCATCTATCTGGGCATCCCCATAACTAATTTTTTTTTTACTTCCTTCATGTGGGCTCCGATCATTCAAAAGATAAAAAATAAAATCCATTCTTTAGGATCAAAGTGGTTAAACTTGGAAGGGAAAGTAACGCTCATTCATTCAATCCTCTCCTCATACCCTATATATTCCAGTTCAATGATCTTGGCCTCTAAGGCAGTAATGAATAGTATATGTATAGAAATCAGAAAATTTCTTTGGCAAGGAGGAAAGGTTCAAACTAAAAAATTTCATTTGGTTAAATGGGCCATAGTTAAATGTTCAAAAAGCAGAGGAGGACTGGGCATAAGGGATCCAGAGCAAATGAACAAAGCACTTGGCGCAAAATTGATTTGGAGATTGGCCATCGGCAAGAAAGAATGGTGGAAAGAGGTAATAAGGAAAAAATACATCAGGAGACTAAGATCCAAAATTTTGACCTGCCCTTGGACCGGAAAGGGCACCTCGCTCTGGCTTCTGTGTAAATCTTCTCTCAGTTTGATTCAATCAAATTATTACTGGATTCATAGTAACGGAAAAAAGATTAAGGTTTGGGATAACAGTGTTCTTGGACATCCTTCACTCTCCTTGCTTTTAGGGATGAGAGAACTGTCTGATTGGGCTCATAGCATCGGCATCACCTCTCTCTTCGATCTCTCCTCATGGAACTCGAAGGGGAGTTGGACTGGCTGGAAAGACTTCCATCCTCCTAAGCATTTGGAGGTAGCAAAGAATCTTCTCTTCACTTCCCTGCATGGCAAGACTCCGATAAATAAATCTTCAAAGGACTATATTGGTTGGGGCAAAAATGGAACGTACATGGTCAAAGAAGGATATAAGAAGCTAACTATGGAACCAACAGCAAACAAAAGCTTATGGAAAAAGTTCTGGCACTCAGATTGTATTCCCAAGGTAAACTCATTCATATGGACTTTGATGTATAACAAATTGCTTACAGCTAAAAATCTCAGGAAAAGGGAGATAGCAGGCCCCTCTAGATGTGCTCTTTGTAACTCGAAATCAGAAACTTCAATCCACATTTTTCTTCAGTGCAGTGTATCTTTGAAAGTTTGGAAGTCTATCCTTCCTCTAGGTTCTCAGTTCAGAACTCCAGACTCCCTTGAGAAGCTTCTTGTAAAATGGATCAAGTACTTCCCTAGAAATCTCAATAAGAAACCCATTCTCAAGCGTCTTTGGAACACTATCCCAAAGAACCTTTGCTGGCAACTTTGGTTGGCCATAAACAAAGCAATCTTTAAAGGGTAGAAAGTCGTTCCATCCCGAATAGCTTCGAAAATTGTGGGAATGATAGCAGAAAAATTTGCCTCGAAAGGTATCAGCTATCCAGCTTCAGAAGACCTTCCAAAATCGCTCTCTTCTTGGTGCATCATCTTTCTCAAAAGGAGCTCCCCTCAACCCAATTTCATCAACACACAATCCAACTTTCCCGCAAGCTCATACCCTTGGGAGATAAGAAAGACTCACAGCAAACTTATGGCTTGGCTGCAAGAACGAAATTCCTATGCCCTATTCTTTGATGGTGCCTCAAAAGGAAACCTAAGGGTGGCAGGTGCAGGGGGGATCTTATTGGATCCCGGAGGACAAAATGAAAAAACCTTTGCTTGGGGTCTGGGCCAAAAGATGAACAACGAAGCTGAGTGGATGGATTTCTTGCAGGGTCTAGAACTTTTGGACACTATAGATTCCTCCAGGATAGCGTTTTTTGGTGACTCAAGGCAAGTCATATACAAAATGATCAATGGCTACACCTCAAGATCCATCAAGTGCAGAAGGCCATATGACAGAATCACCCCTCTCCTTTCGAACAATTATGAGTTTTATCACATCCTTCGAGCAAATAATGCCTCTGCATATGCCTTGGCCAACTTAGGGGCCTCCCTTCCCCAAGGTCACTATTGTTTCAATGGCTTAGACTTAAGCCTCAAACCCATTCCCTAATGTTTCTAAGGTTACATCCCCCCTACTAACCCACCCCACCTCAATTCTCATTGGAACAATGGTTATGGACTATGGTTTTAGACATGCTCTTTGCCTTGGCGACGCGTGGTCTCCACTCACCTCCAGCTCCTTCTCGATCCTGCCTACCTTACTAAACCATCCCCTCATGAGTAATGGCTCATTCATAATACATGCTTCAGGTCTTATCCTTCTCTGCACAATGGCTTCTTCCCGAAGTTTTGTTCACCCGCCCCCCCCCCCTGGCTCCTTATGTTAGTCCAAACCTTCCTCATTCTTTTGCAATATTTTTGGAAAAAGCTTTGCTCATTGTTATCTCAAGTGTCGACGAAGGCTATATTCAAGGGATCCCTTGGGAGTCATTGCCTCTGATCAGGGCCTTCGTTAAGGAAAGGCTAGCTCTCACTGCGTTCTTGAATTGCATCTGCTCTTCACGAGCTGTTGGTCCTTCGTGGCGTTCAGTCTCAGGCTCTGCGTCCAGTGTTCTTACAGATGGGTATTTTCTCTTTGGAGGCAGCACTCTGACCTTTGGGTGCAACTGTTATGGGTGGAAGGAAGGAGCGCTTGGAACACTCTCTTGCCATAGCAGGAAGGATTGTGACATTCTTCAGCAAGAAATTACTACTCTCATCTCAGCTTTCGGTAATCTGCCTTTCAATCTTAGTTTTATATGCTTTGGTCAGGTTCACGAGTTTACAGGTTCTAATAGGGATTTCCTCAGTAGTTTTTCTAGCCTTAACCTCGCTAATCTCAACTCTAGCCACGAAAGAATGGACCGTGCAGGTGAAAATGTAGGTCTTGCAGACCTGAAGGCAAACCTAAGGCGTCTTTATGAAATTGTGGCTATTGGAATCATGGACAGTAGAGAGACAACCAAAGAAATTAAAAATCTTGTTGATATGGTTGGTTACACATCCTATCAGATTAGCAACCGTGATGCCAGGATTGATGATACTGAGATGAATTTAAAGGAAATCATGGGGAAAGTGGATCACATTCTGGAGGACCTCCAGCATCTAGTTCAAATGAATCAAGGAAGTCAAGCACATGAAAACCTTCCAGGGGTAGCTCAGCACATGGAGGAGGAATCGGTCTTTCAACCCCTGGGGCATCCAGGCAACCCTTAATGAGTTTGATAATCAGCTTATGTTTTTTTGCTTATTTCTTAATCAGCAGTTCATTCGGGTATATACTACCTCTGTCTTTAATAGTTATGTAAGAACTCTGTTCGGCATATTAAGGTCAATTCTTTGGCCTAGTTTTGGCCTTTCTATTTCATACCAGCAAGAACTTTTCAGATGCAGTTTTTTTGTAATGTATGGCTGTGCACAGCCTGTTTAATACCAAACCTTTTTATAGTTTCTGTTAAAAAAAATTAGCTAGCGAAGTTTATGCCCTAATTGTTTCGTTCTTGGATATCATTATCGTTCGATAATGTAACTAGCAGAGAAATATTTTTAGGTTAAATTATTACAAGCCTCTGGTTTTTTTTTTTCAATAAACCTTGACACAAATAAATCTTTGTCCAATTGAAATACTAAAACAAGAATTTCCCCTTATCATACTACTGAGTGTATTCAGAATAATAAGATATGCACGATAATATAAACCCTAAGTTAATATAACATTGGCTCATAAAAAATAAAACAAAGGGTCTGTAATACAACATCAGTAGGGAAAATGTTAACTCTAAACTCGGGTCTGTATTTGAAATATAAACAACATTCAAAAAAGAATTATTCACATATCAGTGACTGCTCATAATTATATTTGAAATATAAACAACATTTAAAAAGAATTATTCACGTATCAGTGACTGCTCATAATAAAGGAAAGGTTTTAGAAACATATCTGGAAAACGTAGTTTTTAACAGCCACACACCACCCTGCCACTAAAATCTGTAGCAAGCAAACTTGTTTGGTTCCACCCCCTTACCTAGACTCTTGGGTTTAAAATAGTTCTCCTACAGCTTCAAGTTGCCACCATTAATTATAGAGAGTATATTATTCTGACACCTCGCATTCTCTTATGCTTCACTGGCAATTCTAGTACATAGCCTAACATCTTTAAGATGCTCTCTGGCATCTCTGAGCTATCTCATGGACACATTCCATAGAGCCTTCACCTCTTGTGATCGCTCGCAGCTCTTTTTCTGGTATTTCTCTTTTCTTGTAACATATATTTTCTTTTGCGTGCACTTTCCCTTGCCTAGGGCTTTTATAGCAAAATAACCAACTCTCCCTAGCATTGGCCACTTGTATCCGTGGAGAATGCTGAGGTTTTGATAACTGTTTTTAAACCCAAGTTTATATATATATATATGAATGATTGATTTCATAAAACTTTTTTAATATATAGAATTTAATTATATTTTAAAATGTATTTTTATAATTAAAATATAATATTCAATTATTATATTGTATTCCTTAAATTAATATAATATTATTATATTGGTTAAATTTTAATTTAATTTGAACTTATAAGTAAATTAAGAAGGAAAGCTTTCATAAAGAATAGATAAAACAAAAACCATAAAGATAAAAATATAAATGCTCAGCAATTTCAAAATAGATAAGAAACCCTAACTTCCAATTAGAAGCCCTTAATTTCCAATAATATTATTTTTAACTTTTAAAAACGGTTCATTGATCAATGATTATTCCTCGAGTAATATGAGCCTGTTAACCTTCGTGATATGAAGTTTGTAACTTCTAATAATATTATTTTTAACTCTTAAAAATTGCTCATTAATTATTCCTATAGCAATAAGAAGCCCTTAACCTGACAACATGAATAATTAATTTTTAAAAACTGTTATGACGATGTTCCTTTCAGTTTGAAATGTTCATTTTGGTTCTTTGTTTAAGATAGCAATTAGAAAAAAAATGTTCTAGGCATAAAATAATTACACAATTACAATTATTTAGTTATAATAGCAGTGACTAACCAAATTGAACCAAACTTGCAGGCCTTCAAAGATTATTGAACCCAGTTTGAACTGAACTCTCAACTCTTGCATTAACCCCCATTCAAATAACAGATGTTGTTTGAATTAGCCAAACTTCCATGCTCAGCCACACTACTGAACCCAGTTTGAAGTGAACACTTCGCTCTTGCATTAACGCAAATTCAAATAAACGATATTGTTTGAATAATTAACTGAGAGTATCATCATTCCAAGTTTTCCAAAACTTGCAGAAACTACAATTTGTATATGAATTTGATGAAGTTGCATTCCATTGATGGATACATATTTTACAATAAAGAACCATTGCATTGATTACACTCTAAGCTATACAAACATATTCCATGGTAATTGAACCCGATAAAATAGAATACATATTAAAAAACAAAAAACTTGCAATGATTACAAGAAAACCTCCAGCAAAAGACATATTGACCTAATATTTTTGCCTCAAGGGTCTAATTGTTGGGAGTAACAATATGCCAAGCAGCCGCGTCTGTCATATTTACCAGTATGTCAAGCCAGTAATCTCAGGAATTCTAGCCAGCCCATAAGCCTACAAGCAATTGGACGTGGGATTCATAGCACACAAAGGATTGAATGCAATTTGTGCATAAATTGTTAGTAAAGAGGGAGATTTAATATTTTCCTAGGGGATAGGCTTATTAGCAGAAGTGCGCGGAAGGGCATGTGCGAACATAACGAAGTTATGCCTTATAAGTGTTGTGAAAAATGTTATGGAAGTCAAAATTAAGGATCATATGGGTGATTAGACAGAGCTGACAAATAAGTACTGCACACATAAAATAGAACAATTAATCTTTCATTCCTAGACAAACTCAGTCTTTCGTCTATGTTCCATGAACATAGCAACACCGTCAACAAAATAAAAACCTGATGGATTGCAGTTGTTGCTTTTTCCTCTCTTGCCCGAAAAACTGATCAGAAAACCCCATAGACCTTCTTTACTAGGAAACATAAGGCACAAATTTCTTCTGCTACGGCAAATGGAGCTCACCTAGGGTCTACACCTTCACAACCAAAGCACCGTTGTTGTTGAGACAGATGCCATTATGCCTCTTCTGTGTCTAGATTCCATTATCCACCATATTTATATGTAAAACATTTGCAAAACATCCATATGAGCACAATAATCCTCAAATAAAGCATTCATAGAAAGAAAAGGAAAAAACACAAATATTTCAAATACATAATACAATGCCAGTTGAAAATGGCTTTGAGAGTGAGCTGAACCTAAAGTGTCTATGTCAGATAACCAAAAGAGAGGGAAGTCATGTTACCGAGTTCCCGTGCTGTGATAATTGTAACCAATCTCCATGTGGCAGAGACTTTGTAGCTTTCCCAATTCTAGAGGTATAGGTACCCTAATAAAATTTCTAGCCAAGTGGAGAAAACTGAGATTATCTCCAAATGACCCATATTCCACCAGGATGGATCTCTCGAAGTAATTTCCTGACAGGTTGAGCTCCTACAGAGCAGAGAATCTCACAAAATCCATGGGAGTGGATCGATGAAATTGTTGTTGAAGACATTCAATATCTACAGTTGCTCCAACTTCGAAATCTTGGGGGGAGGTAAAACTACACCTATCGGCTGTCAAGGCATATCATTAATTATGAAGCAATTAATAAGATAGAAAACATATAGTAGGTTTAACATTTAAACAGGGCGATGTCTGCTTGTCTTCCCCTGGTGGGAAACAGATAATGAGGCAAACGTCAGCCTAAAAACAACCAATTAGATGCTAAAAAAATGTTATTTAAAAAATTATTTTTGCAAATAAAATTCCATTTCCTATGTTTGGACTATAGTTTTTCTTACAAATTTAACAATCAACCATCAACTAATGTCCCTTACTGAAAACTATATGTTAGAGACATAATAACATAGGTTGATTTCAATAAAATTTAAGAAAAAACTTTTTTCTAAAGACTTGTATGTACTTACTCACATTTTGTAAACTCAAACATATACTTTGCATCCTTTTCACGAATGTTGAATGTGTCAAAATAATGTTGTTACCTTATTTATAGGGAGTAATGTTTTTTTTTTTATTATTTAAAGTTTTGGTCATACAATAGTGAATAGTTCAAATTAGCTACAAAGTTTGTGTATGGGAGAAGATATATACTTTGAAAAAAGGAAATAGGTTTCTCTTGAGATGCCTTAAAGGAAAGAGACCAACAACATCATAGCAAAATTTTATTTATGAAAAGTCACTAGAAATATGTGGTGTCGATATCAATGTGTAAGAGAGAATTTTAGATATAAAGTTTCGTTTTTCAGTCATGAAAAACTAAAAATAATGATCAAATCGATAAATCAAAATGTAGTGTATTCACTTACATAGTAAGATAAGCCTGTAGTTTAAGGAATCCACATCGCTTATAATCCATCTACATACTCCTAGCCTTAGAGTTTGAGTTGCAATGAAAACAACTTCGTCTTAGTTTTCCATTGCAAGAAAGTATACAAACTCTTTTGTAACACTCCAACCCAAAACAAGTTAAACTCAATGTTAAGCACAAGTTAGGAGCTCACTTTACTAAGGAAAATTTAAGCATATTACTTAATCAAGATCACCCTAGTTTGTCCTTCATCCTTAATTCAATATTATAATTGTTACTACTATTGAAAAGTAACATTTCTCCAGGATTGTTTCTATAATACCCTCTGGTTTATCACCTGGACATATTCTTATTGTTTTTATGGTGGACATAGTGGCACAAGGTGCCTGGATTATGTTTTGCACATTTATTATTTTTATTATGTTGAACTTATAAAATAATTAATAAAATAAAAACAACTAGATGATCGATGCCTCAAAAGAGAGTATGTGGAACCATGATGTTACAAGCAAGGGATTGTGGAAAAGTGTTTACCTATGTGTTTTGATCCTATGTTTATGGTGTACACCCTTCTTATGTACTTGATGAACACTCTTGGTTATGCACCCCGATGTGTTATATTACTCCTTGGTTTTATTTACCTTGATATTAATTTTTATTTGAGGATTGGAGTCCCTCTCTCACCTAGTGTGCCCTCGTGAGTTGGATTATTGTGCCTCTTGGTGTAGACACTTGATGTGTAACTCCTATTTGATCGTTTTGGAATGTAACCCTCATGATCGTGTCCCTCTCTCTCCCAATTTCGAATTTCTCACGAAGGAATTCGATTTGCTTGTGTTGGCTAGTCACTCTTATAATTGTGTTTGACACTTATGGTTTGATTTTGTTTCTCTTGGTATGTTGTTGAGAATGTTCCCAAGATGAGTTACTCTAGATACATTGGTATTTGTCATGGGGCCACTAAAATTTCCCTAAATTGGAAGTGCTACTTTTGATTGGGTTGTGGTTGCACTATTGTTCTAGAGCCACTGGAATTGCCATAGAGCGTAATTATAGGTCATACTTTCCATTGGGTTGTGGTTTGATTGATTTCTTGAGAGATTTTGTGGTTGAGTGCACCCTTTCTTGTGGCATCTTGGTTCCGATTTGGGGGTGACCATTGCAAAGTGAGTTTTGGCTTGCATTGTGTCTACGGTTGGGTGGAGTGTTGCACAATTGATTTTGGTTGTGTATTTGGTAGAGATAAGTGCTTTATCTCATGTTTATTTAATTTATTTGGGTGTGATTTGATTTGTGAAGGAATTGAAAACTAGTTTTGGGGATTTTGTGTACAAATTGTTTGAGGGAATGATTCTTTGGCGTCTATGCTACAGAACTGATATTTATATACCTATTCATTACATAATGTGTATTTTTATGGTACAACAACCTCATAATGGTTTAAGACACTTCTCTTTGATGCTTCTACCTTATATTAAAAAAACTAGTCCTTTGATTGGATTGTTTTGCATAGTGTAGAGACTTGGAAAATGAGGTGTTTGTAAAAATTATCGAGTGATTATTTTATGCTCATGTACAATAAATACAATTGAAATGTGTGTGATAACGTGATGGGAGCTCTTCTTGATAGTGTTTGGGAAATGTCTACCAAAATTCTAGATCAAATTTCAATTTCTAGCTCCTTTAATGGAATTGTTTTGAGTAGATTTGTGACATTGTATATGAAGTGTTTGAAGAAATGTCAGAATTATATATACCTATGTTATTAATTATAAAAATGTTATTTAGAGTTTAAATGGAATTTGAATGATTCTATGAGATTTGGATTTAATTATTCTAGCGATTCCTAGAAATACTAGTCAATTTGGATGAGTAGAATTAGCTAGTTTTGTGAGTTATTTAATGGACTATATATGGGAATAAATATACATCCATATGAATATAGGTGACGCCTTCTATTATTTCCATGCTCTACAATATTCATATATTTATCTTTATTTGGATTTTGGAAAGTTAAATTTGAAACTAGGTACATTGCGGAGAAAATTAGTAACTAGTTGTGGATTGAAACATTTTTTTAGTAAAAATAGAATGCTACAACCATATGCTATGTTTATAACATGTTATTGTGATATAGGTGGATACTTATCATGTTTTATCCTTTAATGATGGATGCATTTCATTTTGGTTTAGTTATTTAAACTCAATTCCTTGCGATGAATGTTAACTAGTTTCATTGGAATTGATGGAAAATATCAACTTATGTGCAATTGGAATTGTTTGAAAATAAACATTTAATTGGCTATAGGTGCACACTTAACTATGTTGTTAAGGTATGTAGGATTTATTTTGGGTTTAATGGCATGGTTACGAGTTTATTTTGTGTAAAACTAGTTGCTTATAATGGAAAACTAGTCAACTAGTCTTGTGGACTCTCTTTTGTAATTACCATGATTAATTGTTCTAGTTTTGGTAATGAGGTCCCCGGATGTGGGTGTGAATCTTGCCAACGTGGCCTTGGAGGAGGCTGATGAGGCCCTTCTCGCCCATGATCAACCCATCGCCTATGCTGCCACCGGTGGCCTTTAGTGCCACGGGAGACGTGGTTGTTTCTCGGTTAGTTGACGGGACTAGGCAGTCTCATCACTGCTCGGGCGCCATTAATAATCCTCTCGGCAGCCTAAATTCTCACAAGCACCATTCAATAGGGAAGATGTCGATTGATGGGTTTTACCTACTCTCCATTGTTGCTCCTGTAAAATTTCCTTTAATATTCAATTAGGGCTAAACAATGCATGCAAAATATCAACTAATAACCACACATGAATATCTTTTACAGTATGCAATGGAATATAAAACTAAGAAATAAATCACAATGTCACATCACAATATTGACACTATTATTTTGGGTATGGAAACCCCCAGAAAAACCCAAGATGGGAAAATCGGTGCAGCAGTTAGATATAGATTTTATTATGAGAAAATATGGAATTTTTACAATCACTGCAAATTCACCCAAACCTGGCGAATGCAGTACTTGGAAGAATCACTGGGCAAATCCCAGCTAAACCTCAACACCCTCCTGTGTGAGTGTACGGCCCAGCTGTACGAAGCTCGATGATCCTGCTGCACGCTCCTCCATCTTCTCGGTTAAATCCTATGTCTGACTTTCTCTCCTTGTCTGTATCTTGTCTCTGTCGAAATACAAGTGTGTGTTCTCTCCACCAATTGATCTCTCTTTTATAACTTTAGGTAAAGCGAAAACCCAAATTTCACTTTCACTTTAACTAGTGGTTCACTAAATTTAATTTAGATCACTTTAAGTTATTTTCTAAAGTAAACTTAGGAAAAGTAAATTAAATACAATTGGTTTCCTATTTTAAGTCTTCTGCATGCAAGAACACATGCATGCAGGAAGACCTTCCTTGTTGCTACTAGTTTAACACTCCCTCTCAACAAGGAAGGGATTCGGTAGCAACCCCAACTTATCCTCGAACTTCACAAAACTCTGTCTACAAAGTGCCTTGGTGAAAATGTCCGCCACCTGCTCATCTGTCTGTATGTACTCCAACCGAATGGTTCCCCTCTGAACACAATCTCTCAAGAAGTGGTATCTGATGTCTATGTGTTTGCTCCGGTCATGGAACATTGGATTCTCATATAGCCTTATGCCACTATGATTGTCAAAGTGAACTACTATAGCCTCTAGCTCACACTCGAACAACCCTGCAAGTAACTTCCTCAGCCACATACCCTCACAAGAAGCCATGCTAGCTGCCATGTACTCAACCTCTGTTGAGCTTAATGCAACTGACTTCTACTTCCTGCTGAACCAAGAGACAACCCCTGATCCGATGCTGAAACAACAACCTGAAGTACTCTTTCGGTCCTCTACACATCCTGCCTAATCAGCATCTATGAAACCTGCTAACTGTACACTCCCCCTGCGCTCATAAACCAATCCATACTCCACTGTACCTCTGATGTAGCGAAGTATGTGCTTCACAGCCATCCAATGCACTCTTCGAGGGTCCACCATGAACTGACTCAAAGAGTTGACTGCAAAGTTGATGTTTGGTCGAGTGTTGACCAGATACATAAGCGATCCGATAAGCTGACGATACAAGGTATGATCAAATCCATCTGATCCCGATGCATCAATCTTCCTCCAGTTGGAAACTAGAGGTATGGCCATAGGCTTGCAGTCCTCCATCCTGAATCTCTTCAGGATCTCTACTGTATACTTCCCCTGTCCGATGAAGAAACATCCATCTCTCTGCCAAACCTCCAAGCCCAGAAAGTAATGCATCATCCCAAGGTATTTCATCTCAAACTCTACTGCAAGGTTGGACTTGTAGTCTCCAATCAGCCTCTCATCTCCTGTCAAAAAGAGATCATCCACATATAAGACCAGTATGAGAGGCACCTCACCTGTCAAGAAGTGCAGGTTGTGGTCAGCCTCACTTTGTTGAAATCCATCTCCCATAGATAGTTGTCAATCCTCAAGTACCGTGCTTGAGGTGCCTACTTGAGCCTGTAAAGAGCTCAATGTAGTTTGCATACATGTGTCTCCTTGTTCTCCACATCAAACCCCTCTGGATTCTCAATATACACCTCCTCCTCTATAACTCCATTGAGGAAGGCAATCTTGACGTCCATCTGATGGATGCGCCAACCCATCTCAGCTGCTAGTGAGATAATGGTCTGAATGGAAGAATACTTGGCAACAGGGGTGAAGGTATCCTCATAATCAATACCCTCCTTCTGTGAAAACCCCTTTGCTCTGAAGCACACCTTGTACTTCTCCACGCTTCTATCTGCTACATGCTTCACCTTGTAGATCCATTTGGATCCCACCACCTTTTTCCCTTGTGGACTCGGCACAAGCTCCCATACTTGTTTTTTCATAATGGAGTCATACTCCTCAACCATAGCTTCCTGCCACACATCATGTTGTGTAGCCTCCCCGAAGCTGGAAGGTTCAGAGTTAATCAACTCTGTCATCAGTGCCATATAACTAAGGCTCTCTAGTGGTACACTCCGTCTAAAAGATGTCTGTGGAGGATCTACCTGCCTGGAATCCTGCACTGTGGATCTAAACCACTTAGGCCTTGGCCTAGTGTCAACCTGCTATGGCTGCTAGATATCCATCTCCTGCTGCAGCTCATCCTTCAAGTCAATGACTAAAGGATCCTATCCACTTGACTCCCTCTGACCATTAAAACATGTGCTCTATGTCTGTACCTGTACATGTACATCTGGCTACTCCAACTTGACTCCCGATTCCTGTGCTGGCTGCTGATCTGCTAGTAAGTCTAGAGATATCTGCAAGGCCCTGTCCTCATCGAACTGGACATCCCTGCTCACAATGATCCTCTTGCGAGTAGGAATGTAAACTCTATATGCCTTTGAAATCTTGCTGTAACCAACAAGTAACCTCTTCTCTCCAGAAGGGTCCAGCTTCTTCCTATTGTCAGCATGAACATGACAATAACAGACACTGCTGAATATGCGAATGTGACTCACAACTGGCCTAGTGCTTGTGAAGACCTCCTCTGGTGTCTTCCTCCCCAAGGTTGTGTCTGGACACCTGTTCTGAATGTATACTGCAGTCTTGTATGCCTCGGCCCAGAGGAATAGTGGTAATCCCTGATCACATAGCATGGCCTTAGTTGCTCCAACCATAGTCCTGTTCTTCCGCTCTGCAACTCCATTATGTTGTGGGGTATGGGGCATAGTGTGCTCCTTCTTGATCCCCTCAGTCGAACAATACTCCATGAACTCATTGGAAGTGTACTCACCCCCATTGTCTGTCCTCAACACTCGAATCTTCTTTCCTGTTTGGTTCTCCATAAGAGTCTTGAACTCTCAGAACCTCTCAAAGACCTCTGACTTGGCCTTCAGGAAATAGATCCAGGTTTTCCTGGAATAGTCATCAATAAAGGTTACGCAGTAACTATAACCACTGAATGAATGGGCACTCATAGGTCCGCATACATCCGAATGCACCAAGTCCAAGGGCTTCTTAAACTTGTGCTCACTCTATGGGAAAGGATTCCTGATGTTCTTCCCCAAAGCACAACCCTTCCAGTGGTTATGCTTTTCCTCCTGTACCTGAGGAACTCTAATGACTACCTGTCTCAAATGCTTTAGTGCTCCATGGTGTAAGTGTGCCATCCTCCTATGCCACAACTCACCCTGACTGCTGCTGCTGCTGCTGACTAGAGCCTTTATAGGCTCAAAGTGTAATCTGTACACTTTCCCGCTCCTTCTGCCAATCACTTGATCCAAGCTCCTATCTGACCCCTTGGGCCTGATATACACTCTATGGTCACAGAACTTCACCTGATATCCCTTGTCCTATAGAGTGGAGACTAATATAAGGTTCTTGGTCAGTCTTGGAACATATAACACATCGACAAAACTGAGGGGTTTTCCAAACTCCCTCTCAAATGAAACAGTGCCAACTCCCCGCGCTTGATACTGCGCATCATCACCCAACTCAACGTGGATCCTTGTTCCACCCTCCTGCAAATCTCTGAAGAATCTCTTATGTCCAGTCATGTGACTAGATGCTCCACTGTCAATGTACCATATGCTGCTCCCCGTGGTGCTTGCCATGCAAGCTATCAAACATAATTCCTCATCGAAGTTCCTGCTGAACTCATCCACCTCTGCAGATCTATCCATTTGAGTGTTACTCTTCTTCTTCTTGTCTGGGCACTGGGAGGCAAAGTGTCCCTGCTTGTGGCAGATAAAACGCTTGACCTTTGACACATCAAGGTTATTCTTACCATCCTTCTTCCTCTTTGCCTTCCCCTCGCTATTCCCTATAAGGGCTAGAGCCTCCTCATCCACAATCTGTGGGTCATTGCTGGATGAGCCTGATCCTTGACCCATGCAGGTCTCCTCCTGCACAAAGTCATCCCATAGTCTCTACCAATCAGGGAGTTTCTCCCTAGCCACAACACCTTTGACAAAGGTGTCCCATGGCTTAGAGAAGCTATTGAGGGCTATCCGAACTAGCTCCTCATCCACTGTCTTAGAGCTAATAGCTCCAAGATCGTCTCTGATCTGTGTGAGCCTCGTGAGATAAGGCACCACTCCTTCTCCCTTGGCCATCTTGGTGTTGCAAATCCTCTCTTGCAACACCATCTTCCGGTTCTCGTTCTTTCTTTGGTACAAACTCTCCAAAGCCGTCCACATCTTTGCTGCGGTCTTCTTACCAGAAAGGTGAGGGACTATATGGTCCTTCACTCCATCCATGGTAATCAGCATGGATTTGGAATCAATCTTCTTCCAAGCTGCTAAATTTGCCGGATCTGTGGGTGTAACCTTCGTGGAGTCAATGTGCTCCTCTGCATCACTGAAGTCCAGGATCCTTGTGATCCTTTCTTTCCATGTAGGAAAGTTCTGAGCACCCTGGAGTCTATCCTCAACTCTAACTACAGGGCCATAGTGAAGTGTACCTGTCAAACCCTAGATCTGGAAGTCTAGGTTTGTGTCTTCCTATAGATCTGCCCCTGATCTATCATTACTGCTACAAATCTCTCAGCTTTAGCTCACCAGAGCTCTGATACCATGTAAATTTTCCTTTAATATTTAACTAGGACTAAACAGTGCATGCAAAATATCAACTGATAACCACACAAGAATATCTTTTACAGTATGCAGCAGAATATAAAACTGAGAAATAAATCACAACATCACATCACAATATTGACACTATTATTTTGGGTATGGAAACCCCCAGAAAAATCCAAGATGGGAAAACCGGTGCAGTAGTCAGATATAGATTTTATTATGAAAAAATATGGAACTTTTACAATCACTGCAAATTCACCCAAACCTGGCGAATGCAGTACCTGGCAGAATCACTTGGAAAATCCCAGCTAAACCTCAACACCCTCCTATGTGAGTGTACGACCTAGCTGTACAAAGCTTGATGATCCTGCTGCACGCTCCTCTGTCTTCTCGGCTAAATCCTCTGTCTGACTTTCTCTCCTTGTTTGTATCCTGTCTCTGTCAGAATACAAGTGTGTGTTCTCTCCACCAATTGATCTCTCTTTTATAACTTTAGGTAAAGCGAAAACCTTAATTTCACTTTCACTTTAACTAGTGGTAAAGAAAAAACCCTAATTTCACTTTCACTTTAACTAGTGGTTCACTAAAGTTAATTTAGATCACTTTAATTTATTTTCCAAAATAAACTTAGAAAAAGTAAATTAAATACAACCGGTTTCTTATTTTAAGTCTTCTGCATGCAAGAACACATGCATGCAGGAAGACCTTCCTTGTTGCTACTAATTTAACAGCTCCGCGACGCATAGAGGCTCTCCATTGCCTTGTGCGCCATTGTTGTTTTGTGTTCCAGTGTTGCTCTCCTTGGCTCCATGCTCCACTGATTTTCTCCATTGTCACTCTGCGCTCAAGTGGTGATCTCCACTGCCCGTGTCCATCATCTCAGAGCCCAGCTCAGGTTAGCCTTCACCCTGCTCTGCTCTTTGCTACCCTACAACCATGCTTAGAAGATAGAGAGGCACTCCCTGCAGGGGACGAGGCCGTAATGCATGGGAAAAAGGCCAAATATCTCTCTCAACTCAAGCCAGTAGCAATGGCTTTGACTTGAAAATTCCAGAGGAAGTGCATCGAATTGTTTCGGATTGGGAGGATGAATTGTCTAGGGCACTCGGTGCAGCTGGAAGAACGGTGGAGCGAAGACAGAACTATTGGGTCTTCAAAAATTTACTCACGCACCTGGTTCTCAGATTCAACCCCCTGGTTCCTCCTCCCCCAGTGCTTCCTGTTCAACCCCCGCCGGCTCCTCAAGCGATTGCACCACCTGGTCCTCAAGCGGATGAGCCACAGGATCCTCCTAGGTCCTATGTCACCCCATTCCCCACTTTAGCTTCCCCACCTTGCTCCGTCCCCCCTCCACATTACCAACCTTCCACCAGCTCTGCGTGCAAGTTTACGTCCAACCTGGTCGTCACGAAAAATACCTCTTTGTTTCCCACCAAAAATCCACCTGCAGGAACTAAGGAGGAAGAGAACAACCCCAGTGACGAAGACATGGTGACATCCAGTGGAAGTTCGATGGTATCATCAGATGAGCCCACACAACCCGCTTCCAGGATACACCTGTCCTATCGAGGAGGAACCATGGCAGAAACCATGAACCATGGTTGCCACAGCTACGTGTTCGTCGATTTGAAAATGTCAAGTTTTTGTTTTATGCATTGTTAACTGGATGGATTTTTGCCTTTTTCTCCAAGAACTACGGAGGATTTTGTTTATGCTTATTTGGAAGGGTTGTTTTCCCTCTGGGAGGGAGGGTTTTGTGGACCTATTTTCATTCCTGGAGGGAGGGCCCAGTCTTACTCTGAACCTCTATATCTGCTCCACTTGAGCAGGTCTGTTTGTAATTTTGTATGTACCACTATTTTCTTCTTTTTTTAATAGAATAGATCTCAACTTACAATTTTTTTTTTTGGGTAATGAGGCCTTATTTACATGTAATTAGATGCTATTAATCCAATGGGATTGATGATCGATGGCTATTTGTTAAACAATTGGATTTGCAATAAGTGTCGTCATTTGCGCAGTAAGTGTCGTAATTAACATCTTAATTACTAGTTAAATGTGAATAAGAATAATTAGCCTTTAGAATTGGTAATCATCTCTAATATGACTTGGATTGAAGGTTTTGATGATGTTAATAAACATTTATAACCCTTGGACCATTTGTTGGAATAATTATTGAATTTATTAGGAATCAAAGGGATTTTGTCGAAATTAAATCACGAAAACTGAAACTAAATATTTGTTTGAATAATTCGATGTGCTAAAATTATCGGATTAGCCTTAGAGAGCTAACGATATGTTCATGAGACCATTTGATAGCCCCGAGGGACATTACACGTGGTATCAAAGCTTAGGTTCCAACACTGCGGTTGTTGGTCCTTCTATAGAATTATAATCTTTTGTATGTGTGCATTTGGAGTTTAAACATGTGCTTAGTGAAATGAATTTAACCTCCCTTATGTTAATAGAAGAATTGAATCCTCACTTCAGAGACTAGTTTGCATGTATTTTTATTTATTTTTAATTTCTAAGGTCAAAATATTATCAATTTGTTGGTATATGTAAATAATGTATAAAGTAAATTATTGTGTGTGTGTGTTATGTTATGTTTGTTATTTTCTTCCCATGTTATGCGGGCACGCTAACAAATTTTAAATTTATGATGTATACATTTCAACAATTATCTATGGGATCTTTAAATACCACATAAACTTGCATTGTAATATCCTAAGAATTGAAAGGAAAATGCAGATTTGAGTTAGCTGCACAAACTTAGTTACTTTATACATTTTGATCACTGCTACATAATCGATTCCTCTCCAAACTATTCTCCCTTGATAAATGATGAACCTCAACGTTGGAGATTTTTTTTCCTCTTCATGTGTAAACCAAGAAGCCTAGTGAACCATAGGAACTTATGCAAGATGAGAATTCTACTTTCAATGTGTTTGGGAGGGAAGAATGACGTTTACGTTTCCATAACGATATCCAAGGGCGACGTAGTACCGAAACCTTTGTGCAATTGGAATGCGTTTACAACGACTTGCTTCATACGAAATGAAGGAGGGCCTAAGGGTGAATGACGATGGATTTCCTCAGCTGGTGATTGATACGAGGCCATCCATTGTGTTACCAATAATTATAGTGGTTGTCGTTTCCGACAAAAGCAAACTTCACGTCAAAAGGCAAAGTACATACCGTGGAATGCACTAATAAATAAGACAATTAAGATACCACATGCAAAGTAAATGGAATGGATGACGAAGTTAGGCAGTATAAAATAAGAATAATGGAGTAGAAATTACATAGACAAGGTTTGTGGGAGTTGAACATTTCTAACAATTATATGTGGGATCTTTGTCATCATTAAATACCACATAAACTTGCATCGTGGTATCTCGAGAATTGAAAGGAAAACGACAAATTTAGGTTAGTTGCACAACCTTAGTTACTCTACTAAAGAAATATACATTTATACTACTGCTACAGAGTCGACTCCTATCTAACTATTCTCCCATTGATAAATGGAGAACCTCAGCGTTGGAGATTTGTTTCCTCTTTGTGTGTAAACCAAGGTTCCTGGTCAAGCATACGAGCTTATGCAAGATGAGAATTATGGTTTGAATATGTTTGGGAGGGAAGAACGACGTTTACATTTCCATAATGATATCTAATGGCGACGTAGTGCCGAAACCTCTATGAAATTGGACAACGTTTACATCGACTTGCATCATATTATCCTTATTAACTAAATGGTCATTTTAAGATAAATACATTTTTTTAAAATCCATATAGCATTACTTTTGTAATATGGAAGTCTTCATCCAATTTATGACGTTAATTTAGTCAATTACTAGCCTAACTATGTATTTTTGTTTGGATACTTGTTGGTTGTGTTCTTGGAGGTCCTATGACTCTTATGTAGATCAAACTCAAGTCTATGTTGAATCCAAGATCCCACATCTCTTTGTTAATTCTCATAATATTTGTGTACGCACAGTTTTTAGCAACAACAACCCTTGATAACAACGATGTCATTAAGCATATATACTTATTGGTCAGGCTCCAATCTTACTTATTGTGTCCTTGCCATACATTTTTCACGTAGAGGGTATTAGTTTGGGTTTGTTTTTGAAATCTTTTATCAAACTCTAAGTTCAACATTTAAAATATTAATTTTAATTATGATAATTTTTATCTTTTAAATTTTTTATTGGTCTAGTAGATGAGAGGTCAACCTCGAAAAATAGCAAGGGGATTTCATTTGTCATCTTCCCACCTTGGTGTCATCAATATGAAAGTACACACATTTTTTTATCTTGCATATTTTGAACGCTGGCTAGTAGTAAGCTAAAATATTTGGCATGTATTCTTTGAGGGATCCTGAGAAAATATTTGTACTCTGTTTGGGCAAGGTGCCTCCATGTCACATCCTGCATTTAATATTTGTCATACTGCATTCAATATTTGTCATATAGATCATATTGACTCTCAATACAATGTTCATTGAAGCCTCGTTGTTTGTATGTGGGATGCATGGTAGTTTTTGTTTATATGTGAGATGCATGTCAGTGTTTATGGAGTTTATGCATTCTCTGCTTTTGATACTCAGATCGAATCACAACACCAGTACGTAGGAGTTTCTACATTTACTTCCAATCCATCATTTTATTTCTCCTTGTTCTTCTTAGCTTTTGATATGACCAATAACAGTGTGGGTAGATTATCATTCAAAGGCCAAGGAGGAAGGCTATGAGGCTAGTTGTGTTGGAACTCCTAGCTCTCCCTCATGTCCTAACTTGCTCTTTTTTAGACTGGTAGTTGGTCTATTAAGGCTTCCGAGTTTGGGTTGAAGAAGTGCAAGACATTTTGTGTCATTCCTTATTTTCAATTGTGATCGAATCCAATTCTCTTTGAAATCTTTGAAAATTATTACTGACAAGAAACATTAGAGCTTCAAGGGTTGTTTGTTTTGGGACAATTACTACAAATAAGCTTAATGAATTACAAAATAAAAAGGCAAAGAAAGAAGATAAGAACTATAAGCACGTGGAGCATTTGGGGAGTGGGAGCAGTGACTACTAGAGGATTTAAATATATATGAACTAAACTCTTAATTTTCAGATCCGTTGTTTTAAATTATAAATTCTTGCAATTTGTGGTAAGTTGATAAACGACAAGAAATCCATATGAACCCTTGGTGTATTAAAGACAGTGTGCTCTGAATGAGGTTTTCAGCGAAAGTGACACACCATAAAGTTTGAGAAGGACAACATAAAGTTTTAAAAGGAAAATATATACGAATATATAAGCTTTGTGGTAACGAGCAAACAACAACATGTTTAGAGGTTCTGGGGTGTTTTTGGCTTTCCCTTGTAACCAGGTTTGTGAAATTATATTCCTTAAATGTTTTCTTTGGAGATTACAACACTGTTCATCTACAACTAATGCAAGCATGTGCCCTTGAAGCCTAACTCGACCCGTTGATTAAATTTTAATTAGTTTATTTCAATGATGAATTCTTTCAATAAATTTTTGTTTTCTCAAATTTATTTCAGAAAGTAACCATTGATGAATCCATTTTATGATGTTGCTGCTCAAATGTTTTTGGTTAATTCTGCAAGTCACCAAAGCCAGAAGAAGACAAGACTCCATGCTGACGCATCTGTAAAGAGAAGTGCATCATATGACACAACATAATATAATTCTTTTATCTCAGAGATAAGTAGGGAGGACATTGCAGAAGGGGAGAGGCAAGGTATTGATAAAAGAGAAAATGTAGCCCCCGTGGATAACAAAAAAGGTCAACAATGGAGGGGTTTCGATCTTACGACAAAACAAATTGCTAAAGGAAGTTTCAGAACGAGCATACCTGATAATGAAACTAGATGTTATGCCAACTATGCCACTCTCAAAACATACTTCAAATTGGAATATAAATTTAAATTGAGGATGGGCAAGTAGACTGCAGGTCGTATCTCCCATATGACTACCTGTGAGATCCATTTTCTTTTTCTTGGGAAAAAAACCTATGCAATATAACAATATCATTTGTATATTTGTGGATGCCATGAATGGATAGTACTGTAATCCACTGGTTTTAAGGTAATTAACGTCATTTCTCCTACATAGATTGTAACTATCTATAGCTATAGGTTTTATTTAGGGAAGGAAAAATCATTTTTTTCCCTAAAATCAAACCTATGAAGCTCAGATCAAACCTATGCGACCACATATCACATTCTTACTACTTACCTGTAAATTCCTTTCATTAAACATCTAGCTATGGCGCCCCACCAACTCTGGTTGGTGATGCGCATAGATGAGATGATTGTCAAAGGTGGAGAAAGTCATTCTAAACATCATTGACCCAACCTATAATAATAATGGAATCAATGCTAGTCGCTTGTTGAAATAATTGATATTCATATGCAATTAGCTACCAAAGGATTACTCTTTGAATTTCCAATCGTGAAACATTCTTTATTACTTAATGGCTTTGAAAATGAAGCTTTTGTTTAATGGCTTTGAAAATGAAGCTTTTCTCATCGTTTGAACATTCAAATACATATGGCTTACAAGCGTATTTTCATATAGCCATATATGGTTTCTTTTGCCACATACATGTAAAAATATATATAAAAGTTAAACTTAGCATATTTCTTAGATAATCGTGGTTGGCCACTTTAAAACGATGCCTACTATATTTTTATTTAATTAAATATAATTTTGTGACTAGTCATTTTAATTAGTATGAAACTTAAAGTTACACACCACATAAAATAATAATGACATCAATTCATATTTTGCATATAAACCTATGGGGTGTGAATATTATACTTTACTTCAAGCCGAAACACATATTATCCGATTCCTTCTAAATCTAAAATATGGTGTACTGAAATCTTCATTGGAAAATATTATAATAATTTGGACAGCCAACCTAAATAAGAAATAAATGATTTGATTTCAACATAAATAAGAAATAAATGATTTGATTTCAATAGACATATTAAGGTTGAAACCATTCCAAAGCGGTGGCATGAACATAACTCCACTAAACGATCACCTTAGTGACACGTACAAATGCATAATGTGTCTTGTGCAAAGAAATCAAAGCGGTTATGTGCTTCAGTCCCGCTCAACAAAAACCATTAAAATACCATATAGCACCCATCTATTGATTATCTTTGTATGTGTTTCATGTTAGATTTCATGCCCAAACTTTTCGATCACATAAAGTGAAACCATAATGGTGTCAATCGGTCATGGTGCATGGTGTGGATTGAATTGGTTTTGGTCATTCTATCAGTTGACACCTGGACCTGGACATCAGTACCACGTAACACTACGTTAAATGTACTTTCACCTGATAGCTCTTTTAATCCTATTCAAAGAATTTGGCTACGCTGTGTCATTTGGGATTCGACTCTCGGGAGCCCTAGCTCTGTTACGAGGGAGGGTTTCCTCTGGCTAAATGCTATTTTGTTTATTTGCTTTGTTTTTTCTGGTGGAGTTACATCCATGCCGGAGTTTCTGATGCTATTTTGTTTCATTGCCTTGTTTTTAAGGAATCCACGGCCAAAACCAGCTAGAACTGCAAGCACGACAGCGAGATACTGACTTCGTTCACTTCTTCCCTTTACGGCCGTGTCGACTTCGACCACCGGAGCGGCAACACGAGCTTTCGGACAGCGAGATACTGATTTCGTTCACTTCTTCCCTTTACGGCCGTGTCGACTTCGACCACCGGAGCGGCAACACGAGCTTTCGGACGACAGAAGTCCATATGGGTCGGCAGTTTTACCTTTTTCAATGGCGCTGCTGTCAATGTAGCAATGCTGCTGAGCTTTGGTGTGGGTTTCACTGGTAAAGTAAACTCAGGCTCATCTCTATTCAGACTATGATTTGATTTTGTAAAACAAGAGCACTTTTTTCTTTCTTTTCTTTATACCGAGGTAAGAAACTCATATGGCATTGTCATGCTTCTCAGTCTGTTCAGTATGTACCTATTTATTTGTCCTCAATGGCGCTGTGCTTCCAGTTACCTTTCTCACTGGCGATGCTGTCAATGTAGCAATGCTGGGCTTTGGTGTGG
Organism: Pseudotsuga menziesii; assembly: GCA_001517045.1. Lineage (NCBI taxonomy): Eukaryota > Viridiplantae > Streptophyta > Pinopsida > Pinales > Pinaceae > Pseudotsuga > Pseudotsuga menziesii. Next base: position 718,375 of record LPNX010330316.1, read on the forward strand.
GTTTTACTAGTCAAGTAAGCTCAGGATCATCTCTATTCAGACTATGATATAATCTGATTTTGTAAAACAAGAATAATTTTTTTTTTCCTTTATACCGGACTCATACGGCATTGTCGTGCTTCTCAGTCTGTACCTATTTATTTGTCCGAAATTGCTCCTCCAGACTGAGGGGAGCCGTCAATATCGGCTTCCAACTATTCATAGGAGTTCTGGTCCTTTCTGCGAATCTGATGAACTATCGCAGAAAAGTGTGGGTTTCACTAATCAAATAAGTTCAGGCTCATCTCTTTTCAGGCTATGAATTGATTTTGTAAAACAAGAACACCTTTTTTTTTTCTTTATACCGGAGGAAGAAACTCATATGGCATGCTTCTCAGTCTGTGCCTATTTATTTGTCCGAAATGGCCCTTCCCAGACTTAGGGGAGCCGTCAACATCGGCTTCCAACTATTCATAGGTATTGGGGTCCTTTATGCGATTCTGATAATCTATCGGATTCTGATCTATGCACTCCCGAGATCCGTCCTTGGGGGTGGCATCTCTCCCTGGGGCTGGCAGGCGTCCCAGCATCGGGTTCCTCTACCCTTCCCGATACTCCCAGCAGTGTGATCGAAATTGGGCAGATGGAGAAGGCCAGGGCCGTGCTGCAGAGGATCCGCAGCACGCTAGACGTCCAGGAGGAGCTTGAGGACTTGATCGAGGCTACCGAGATTTCCAAGAGGGTAAAGCATCCTTTACCCGCAACATTAAGAGAAGGAAATACAGACCTCAACTCCTCATGGCTCTCGCCATTTCCTTCGTTCAGTGGCTCTTGGGCATCAACATCCTGGCTATTTATGCTCCAGTTCTCTTCTAGATTATATCTTTTGGGTTTGTCTGCAGTTAATCTTGGAGTCATGAATTTGTCGTCGATCATAATCTCTATTTTCGTTGTTGACAAGTACGGACGGATGGCTTTATTCCTCGAGGGTGGACTGCAGATGATCATTTGCCAGGAAAATTGCTTCCATTTAATTTTATCCCACATGCAGGACTGCCAAGTTAGGCTATCCCACATGCAAAGTAAATGCAATGGAGGGCGAAGTTGGACAGTATAAAATAAGAAGAATAGAGTATAGACAGCGAAGACGGGTCTGTGGGTGTTGAAGAACGCCACGGTCTGAGGAGGTCATTCCCATTGCATTTGGGGAGTGGCTTTCCTTAGCATCTCCAGTAAGAGGGATGCACGTCACAGTGGGGGTCCATTCCATTGCATTGGGAATGGCTCTCCTAGGCACGTCTGCCATTCATTGGGGGAGAGTGCAGTAGAGGGAGGTGAAAAAACCTCTCTCAAATTGGAGGGGATAGGGTTGGGAGAGAAACACAACTCCCTCTCCTAANATCTGCCATTCATTGGGGGAGAGTGCAGTAGAGGGAGGTGAAAAAACCTCTCTCAAATTGGAGGGGATAGGGTTGGGAGAGAAACACAACTCCCTCTCCTAAGTTTCTCCTAAGTTGTGTAGGGAAGGTGGGAGCCCAGGCCGCGGTGGAGGAAGCGGTATAGGAGTGGAGGTGGTGGTACCGAGGTGCGGTGGAGGAAGCGGCAGGTGGTGCCGCGGTGGAGTGGAGGTGGTACCACGGTGCGGTAAAGGAGTGGAGGTGGTGGTATGGTGCGGTATAGGAGTGGAGGTGGTGGTATCGAGGTGGGGTAAGCGGCGGGGAGTGGAGGTGGTACCGAGGTGCGGTAAGCGGCGGAGAGTGGAGGTGGTACCGAGGTGCGAGGTAGGGGAAGGGGTACGGTAGGCGGCGGGGAGTGGAGGTGGTACCACGGTGCGGTAAGAGGTGGGGGAGCGAGGTAGGGGGAGCGGGAGCGGGGGGGGGACGCCGGGGGAAAGTTGAGGGTGAGCGGAGGTGGTAGGGGGGCTGGGTAAGGTGGTACCGGGGTAGGGGTTGCGGGCTAGGTCGTACGAGCGGAGTTAGGGTTAACGGGGTGGGGAAAGTAGTAAGACCGAAGCTGTAATTTCTTAGGATAGGTTAGGTTGTCGAGGGGAGTAGTTGAGTGGGGTGTAATTTCCAAGTAAAACAATTTCTAAGATTCACCAATGAATTAGAGAAACAACTAGATTTATTTTTATCAAAAAGCTAGCTAAGCTAATAATATTTTAGAGATTGGCTGGTTGCATAGTATATACAACTGTCTTGGGTGATACGATTACCAGATTCTTTAAGTAAATGTCCTGCCCCGCTCCGCTCCTGCCTCTGCAAGGGACCATTGATCGAGTCTGAACACAGCCCAAACACGAGTCGAGTAAGCTCCTCCCCCCCTTTGCACCAGTTAATTGTGGTCAATTTAGATTAGTAGTCGACAAAGAAAGAATCCGTCACTTCGTCCTTAACTTCAATCCACCCCTGTTTAGATCGCAAATCAGTCTTCGGGGTCTATAGTATAAACATTCTCAATAGCAATGACAGCTTACATGTGATCCTTCACTCGGTTAGCAGAGTGGAACAAAACATAGGTGCCCATCCCTTATCGATCTGTGAAAGTATTGCTGGTGACATAGCATAGCAGTTACTTTTCTCCCTGATATCATAGAGGGTTTCAGAAGCCTTTCTTCAAAACCTTGTTTATCTTAGGGTGCTTGATCTATCAAAGTGTCCAACAAAATTACTGCCAAGCTCATTGTGGCAACTCACAGAATTCGAGGGCAACTCACAGATTTCGAGTTTCTCAACTTGAGTTCAACTGAAATTGAATATGCATCTGAAACTATCAGTAATCTTTCTCGGCTTCTTGTTTTGGTTCTTTCAGTATGTACAAAGCTAAAAGCATTGCCAAGTGCTATAGGAGAGCTTGCAAACCTGAAGTCGCTCTAGTTTGATTCGTGTGACAGTTTATACGGTATTCCAGGAAGCTTACAAAGCTCTCAAACGACAGCTGCAGCATTACAGAACTTGGTCCCAGAAGAAAAGCCCTTTGCCTGCTACCGGATTCTTTAAGTAAATGTTCTGTCCCGCTCCAGCCCCTGCAAGGGACCCTGATCGAGTCTCGAACACAGCCCAAAGACGAGACGAACCAAGTAAGATCCTCTCCCCCTATGCACCCGGATAATTGTGGTCAATTTAGTTTAGTATTCGACAAACAAAGAATCCATCACTTCGTCTTTAACTTCAATCCACCCCTGTTCAAATCTCAAATCAGTCTTTAACTTCAATCCGCCCCTGTTCAAATCTCAAATCAGTCTTCGGGGTCTATATAGTATAAACATTCTCAATAGCAATGACAGCTTAGATGTGATCCTTCACTCGGTTAGCAGAGTGGAACAAAACATAGGTGCCCATCCCTTATCGATCGGTTATATTATCGCTGCTGACATAGCATAGCAGTTCCTTTTCTCCCAGATATCATAGATTGATTCAGAAGCCTTTCTTCAAAACCTTGCCTTTCTTAGGGTGCTTGATCTATCGAAGTCTCCAACAAAATCACTGCCAAGCTCATTGTGGCAACTCACAGAATTCGAGGTTCTCAATTTGAGTTCAACTGAAATTGAATATGCACCTGAAGCTATCAGTAATCTTTCTCGGCTTCTGGTTTTGGATCTTTCAGTCTGTACGTATGTACTATAGGAGAGCTTGCAAACCTGAAGTCGCTCTATTTTGATTCGTGTGATAGTTTATCCGGTATTCCAGATGAGCTTACAAGGCTCTCAAACGACACCTGCAGCTTTACAAGGTTCGGCTCTACCAGATTTGAGGTGGATTTGGACTAATGATCAAAATGGAGGAGGATTGTTCTATAGAAAATAAGTGCCACTGTAGTGAACAGATCCCACTGGAGGATTGTTATACATTTATGTTTCTGCAGATTTGAGGTGGATTTGGACTAATGATCAAAATGGAGGATTGTTCTATAGAAAATAAGTGCCACTGTAGTGAACAGATCCCACTGGAGGATTGTTATACATTTATGTTTCCGCAGACAATGTAGTGGATTGATCACCGCTGTTAAGAATGCCTTATATTTATGTTTTTGCAAATCATGATAAAAGATTATTTATCCTTTCTGGAATTTTGAAAGATATAATTAACCAATTAATCAAGAATAGGGAATTTGTTTTGTAATTTTAATATGTATTAAGTAATATTTTCTAATTACACAGTTTGAGTGAGTTTAAGTTTTTCTTTCTTACACACCAATTTAGTGTCTAGTAATTTTTATTATTTTGATTTTAAATAATTTTTTCAATTTATACTTTTCTCATACAATCCAAATAAACCTATATATATTAACAATGTAGTAATTGTTATAAAAATATTACATCATGAGGAAAACAATGATTTTGTGATGATGGCCTTCTAGACCTCCTCTTAACCTATATATATAGGTTAACAATGTAGTATGCATCCATCCCAAAGGTTGTAAATCATTAAAAAAATCGTGCTTCATGCTTCGGTGATGCCAAATGCAAAGGAAACTGAATCATTAAAAATTCGTGCATCGTGCTTCGGTGAAGCCAAAGCCAAAGGAAACTGCTGATGTATTCCCTATTGTAGACGCAATAACTATACAACAGATTTTCTTTACCAGCTGATTGTATGGAGAGTCTGCAATAACTATACAACAGTTTTTCTTTACCAGCTGATTGTATGGAGAGCTTATACCGTAAACATATCAGAAATCCAAGTCCTAAGGTTTACAAATGAAAATTTTCAACATGTTCTTTTGACATAATGTAGGTATAACCAGTTTCTTTAGATATCATCAAATTTGGCATAGATGTGATTGATTCAAAGATATAGACTTTGTTACAGATATTTTTAATACACTTATCTAGTTTAGAACCAAAAGAGGCCTGCTCATATGGACTAGTAGTGAAGATTAAAAAATTAAAAATTTTGCACACACAGGGTGTATTTGGTTACTTTACTTCACTAAGATTACAAGTTTCTTTTGAAGAAGACCCGAACAGCTGATTTGAGAATATGTGAGTTGGTTGAGTTTGAAGGCCCCCAAAACCTATAGGCATTACCCTTCGAATATGATTTTAATTTTTTTTCAAATTTTGGGCACACGGAAGGTACTTTGTTTGTTACTAGACTTCATTGAGATTATAACTTCCTTTTGAATACCCCAAACAGCTGATTTGAGAATTTGTGGGTTGGTAGAGTTTGGAGGCCACCAAAACCTCTATAGGCATAATGTTTTTGATTCTATTCGTGGCAAGGTTTTTGATTCTATCCTAGACTCAGTCATGAGCTTATCCATGATACAAAATAGCTTTAATGACCTCGAGAAAGTTACATAACACATTAAACACACGAGCAAAGTCAAATATAAAAGGTGCAAGAGCAAAGAAGAGTAGGGTACATGCAATGGGACAAATGTGGAAAGACCCTAGAGGAGATTACATAACACATTAAACACACAAGAGCAAAGTCAAATATAAAAGGTGCAAGAGCAAAGAAGAGTAGGGTACATGCAATGGGACAAATGTGGAAAGACCCTAGAGGAGATTACATAAAACTTTAAACACATGAGAGCAAAGTAAAGTATGAGAGGTACAAGAGCAAAGACTTGGATATATGCAAAGGGATAAATGTGGAAAGTACTTAACACTTTAAACACATGAGAGCAAAGTTAGGTATAAGAGGTGCATGTTGATTTTGCATTTAAAGTGTTGAGACAATTTCTTAACATAAGAGGGAAGAACATTGAGTACATAAGAATTATGTAGATTAGGGAAAAATGTTTAGAGTGTTGAATCCATTGCCAAACAATGTTAATGGCTTGATATTTAACATACAAGGTGGAATAAGTTTGATGGATGCTTCATCAATGTTGAAGGCTTATCATTGGCATTAGGGTTGTAGGTAAATTGTTCAAAAGGCAAGAAGGCACAAGAAGCAAAATCACAAGCTTGGAAAGCAATTTTCAACAAGACGGAAACACAATGGAAGAGAAAAAGGGATAGTGCAAGTTATAAAAATCTAAGTTTTGTAGGAGGTTACGATGTAAGTTGATAGAGGATGTGGATATAGAAAAAGCAAAGTAAAATTTATGGGCACATGCTTCAAGTGTGGTGTACAAGGGCATAGAGCAAGTGAATGCTCATGGAATATGAATGAAGAATTATTATAAGGGCATAAAACTCGTGACTCGAGCAATAAAAATAGTTGTAGAGGATAATGTCTTTGAATTTCATTAAGAGTGAATGAAGAATTATTACATGAGCGTGGAAATCATGACTTGAGGATAATGTCTTTGAATTTCATCACGAGTAAGGAGAGAATTTATGTTGAAACTAGAGAATTAGCATGAAGATTGGGAGCCTTCGCAACTAAAGAATTAACATGAAGATTGGCAGCCAGTCTTGCTTATTTCATTTATATGAAGCAACTCAATTATTTGTTTGGATAAGAACATAGCACCCATCCATGGATTAACATTGTATGTGTTTTGATACCCAAACTTTCCGTTTCTTAAAGTGAAACCATAATGGGAGTATGGTGTAGATCGATTTGGTTTCATATAATTTTATCAAGTGACACTTGGACCTGGACATTAGTACATCAAGGTTTCTGGATATGGGAAATCAATATCCAATACAGAACCGTTAACGTGCCCACTGAACTAAAGCCTATTAATTCGAAGGTGGTTGTAGAGATCATCACCCGGGTTTTGAGGAGCTCTAAAGGTAGGTTGGTGTGTTTAGGGTGTTGTATGTGCGTAGAAGGAGCCCAGAGTGAATCTGTGAAGGGTGAGACTGCGAAGCGAGAGATGGCTCCGCCTCGAGGTGGTCTTGGGAAACCACGGGGTAGCATAGGACCGACTGTTAACCCAGACAAAGGGAAGAATGTAATTCGACTGGGGAAGAGAGTGGTGACTTGGGTCTAACTTCAGGCTCAGTCAGCGGCGGAGGCCTTCAAAGATCGAATCTCGCTCATGGCCCATTTAGCGACGGAGAAAATGGAGAAGATGCTCTGGGATCAAGTGAACTCCATGTCGATTGAGGTGGTAAGAGAAGAGGCTGATGGATGGATTTTCGACCTCGACTCCATGGCAGGGAGAGCCTCGGCTCACGACTGACTGGTTATGTTTTATCGGGTTATCATGAATTTGGTCACCTAGTCGAACCTCAACGCAACAAGCAAAAATCGAGGAGAAGATTGCGGAGATGATGGTGACAAAGGAAGTGGACGAGGAGCCCGTCAAGGTGTGGAAGGAGCACAATGAATAATGTCGAGACATGCGAAGGAAGCTTGATGCCCTCAGTTCGGATTGTCGACTCATGCACCAGAAGGTGGACCAAATCGCCTCCTGCCTGGGCATTGCCTTGTATTATCCGGGGATGGAGCATCATGTGGAAGGGGGGTCTGGTCGACGCACAAGTGGGAGGAGCATGGGCAGAATTGATAATACTCCAGAGGAGCGAGTGACTGATGCTGTTCAACGCTCGGGAGGACGACGCCAAAATGTGGGTCATGGCCCAGGTTTCCAGGCTTTGCCTTAATCCCTCGGTGGGGCATCCTCTGTGTTTTTGCTTATGTCTATGCGGTCTAGTATGTGGCTTTTAGGTCTGTCTGTTTATTTAGTATGCATGGTGGTAATTCTAGATGTAAATCAAGGATTGAGCTCTCCACAGAGGGAGCTCTCTGCTTTTGGGATGGGTGGGTAACCAGTTGATGTAATGGGGAAGAATTTGGGTGGGCTGACAGAGGCCTGAGGTTTTTGGGCTCCAATGTAACCGTTTTTCTGCAGTAATACATCTTTTTATTTACAAAAAAAAACTTGGTAAAGTTGATGTCTATGCATGTTGTAGTCGACATTTTTGTTTCACCAATAATCCTTCATTCCAGGTACATGACTTGCAGGCAAAGGAAGCTTCTTCTCTTCACGCATTAATAAGATATGCGGATAGCATGCATATAGAAGGTATAAGAGAGGGCCCATGGGCAAGTGAATGGCGATGGGTTTCCACGACTTGACATAAGCAATGACTGATTTGAGGCCATCCATTTCCATCCATCGGGTAATGGCTGTCCTTGCCATAAGCGAACTTCATCCATTAGGTAATGGTTGTCCTTGCCATAAGTGAACTTCAATTCAATATTGTGGAGGGAAGACAATTAAGATCCCACATGCAAAGTAAATGGAATGAACGACGAAGTTGGGCAGTATAAAATAAGAAGAATAGATTAGAAACAATGTAGATGGGGTCTGTGGGTGTTGAAGAATGCCACGACCTGAGGAGGTCATTCCCATTGCATTTGGGGAG